>QFFB01003428.1:0-13197 GCA_003316465.1 Ramaria cf. rubripermanens | reverse complement strand
GTTGCAACATTTCTTTTCGTTCTATTTTTATCATTCCGGCGGCTCAGGCGCCTGTTCGCCATGTAACTGGGCTGATCAATTATCGGTGACGCATATGCGGGGTAATCATGTGCATTTCCCATCTGTCTGTACTCATGATGTCATAGCGCGTCTACGACTCGTGCGAGTGGGCCGGGTGTTATCTTGTTGCTTCCTCCCTGAATATAACAAACAAGATTTCCCCCTTCTCCTTTTTTTTTTGAACATTATTTCTAACTTTTATGATTGAGAAAGAAAGAGAAAGAGCAATAAAAGGATAAGAAAAGAAATGACATCACAATGATTATTACAATATTCTTTTTATCACAACACAGAACCCTCTCCTCCTTTGTCAGAGTCGGGGATCACCAGGCCATCAGACCACTTGAAAACATGCTACACCATTTGGAAGTGGTGTATAGGAGCATTGGAACTCATGGAATGCAAGTGGAATGGAATACCAAGAGTATTCATCAAACAGCTGTCCAAGGAATAGCGAATAGGGTATGAGTCCCTATACATGCATATCCATGCATATATTCAAAGAATTTCAAAGAATTGTTTTTCCTATTGTTTCAAACAGCACAAATCACTGATTACAATTACCAATCTATGTTACAAAGGGCTTTGAATCTCCTGACCAAAGTTTCTTGACATTTCATCTGCCTGACCACTATCCTCATCATGATCACTACCTGTCATCCATTTGTTGTCACCCCTTTGTATGCATGTGTTGATTACCACATTGACTCAAGATCTTTTATCACAGATTATCTGCAATAAGTTCACCATACCTTAAATATATGGGACTTCAGATGAATATGCAGCGTTGTGACTCCCTCTTTCCTCTATGCACTCTGCGTGATGTGTTCCGTCTGCCATCTTCCTCTTCCGTAGGGTGATGTCATATCTGACCACATTATCTTCCACATTCCCTTCAAGCCGCAGTCCGGAATCACACATCTCTAGTTCCTCGCCGGTGGACGCTGCCACTATAATGGATATTGAGCCATCCGAAACTATGAGGCATTAAAAGAACTGGAATGACGACTTACCAGGTTGGGGTTCAGCACGGACCTCACCGAATACCTCCTCTATAACGTTCACATTTTCCCTTCCACTCGCAATCTCCTCAAGCTCGATGCCCTCGACTGGGTTAGAAGAGGGGCGGTCCTGCCCGTGAGGTTCAATTACGTCTGAGCTTCCAGTCTCGCAGACACTCGGATCACCAAATTCATCCATTAGCGAATTGTGAATCTGTCGTGTAGCTGCACGAAAGCTCGCTGCGGGATGGTGTGACGAATAGGCGGCGCCGTTAGGATGAGCAACACTCTCTTGAAGGGCAAGATAACAGCGACAGATGATGATGACAGATAGACTGCATGTAGTGTTAGTGATATGACGTAGTATTTAGGCCGCTAGACTCTGACCTGCTCTGCACAGCTGTAAGGATTGCCGCAACGCTGGGCTATTGACCGCATGTAAATTTGAGCGTCCAAACTTAAGCGTGCAAAGAACTCACTCTCAGAGCCTGTTATAGTCGGTATTCAGTAAATCTGATGAAACTGGACACCATAAAATACCTTCTGAGAGATGGCACTGGCTAGTGTTATGGGCAATAAAGATCTGAGCCAGTGTTAGATGCAAAGTTGAACAGTGGCGGTAATAAAGTGCATACCCATATCTTATAAGACCTAGACTCACAATCAGCCATTTCGAGGTGTGATATACATTATCCTACCTTGTTCTGCCAAAATATGGGACAATGAATTTCGAGGGAGCACCTGAAATTCTCTTGAACGCCGCACGATTCCGCGGGTATTGTAAAGCGTCACAACAACAACCCATGTCTCAATCAGTATAATGAAGACATCTTGAATGATTCCTGCTGGTGATGAAACCTCTGTTAAAAATGCCAACTGAATATGAGAAGTTCTCACCACTGACAAAGTGATATATGAACATGCTTCAATTGAACTGCTGTAATCACTCACAAATTCAAAGCGGCCCGTTCTTGAGGTGTGAGATTGCATCCGGATTTGATTGCGAGGAACTGTAATACCGTATTGGAGGTTGAGGGTATATTAAGGGAAGATTTGAACTTGAAGAGGGAGGTGTGCGTACCACTTGTATACCCAAACTGCCCATATCCATAAGCCCGAACACTCCGAGCACCAAACCCATCCCTTTATTGTTCTGGGACATGGCGTATACTCGTGCCAATAAAAGACCTTCAAGTGGTGATACATAAATATAGGTCTGCAGAATTAACGGCCTATCGCCACCTTGTATACCGGGAAAGACCATAATGGCTATACAGTTCAGGAGATGATCCAAGGCATTACACATACTATTTTGGCATCAGATGATGTATAAAATAGCACAAATGTCATACTGGACACATATCAGCCACTTGCGTTTCACGATTTAAACCCTCTCACCTTGAGTGGGATATTTGCTATATTTACGTATACCTGAATGATAAAGTAAAGCAAGACAGGGTAGCGAGCGAGAAGGTACAAGACCGTTCCCAATCTGACTCTTCTGCGCCAGATATGCGTAATCTCGTATGGGAGCGTTAAGAGTGTGTCATAGGTGAAGAGTACTACTCGGATCAGTACATTAACAGTCCGAGATTACGGCTTACACACCGAGGCTAGCAACGTAAACATAGTTAAAAGCCAGACTGCTGGATTGTCAGATTCTACACTACTGAACAGCTCGACCTACTCACTTATCTGAAATAACCTGGACATCCACGCCCTGTTGAGATGACATGATGTGACCGTGTACTGGAAACTAACTAGGGTAGGGACGTGGGAGTTAAAGTTGAGCGGTCCATCGAGAGAACCTTATAACATTTTGGGATGGGAACGAGGGTCGGAGTTAGGACTGGAGGAGGGGATCACTTCGAGAAGCTATTTTCAACTCAGAGATCTTCGAGCGTGTCGTCATGGATAAAATAAACTGAGTATATTCAGAAGCGGACTGGGAACTTGAAGCATGCCCACAACTAGCTCATTGCAGGCATCATGAACTTAGTCAGAACTCCATAGATTAGTTATGAGTAAGAACGTGCAGGAAATACTGCTCTCGATTCGGTATGTGCATGGATGGTAGGCAGTTAGGTCGTACTGTTGGGGTGCCGCCCTTGCAATCACATCAGACCCCTATGCACCACAATACATAGAATCGTTTATTCTAAACTGACCTGAAGAGCCGCTATGCACAATTCACTTGTCGTGGAATCTGGAAACGTTGCTCTCTGTCCCATCAACCACTTATACATCGCTTAGCCTCCTATAGGCACACATCACTCAGCCTTCCAGAGCGAAATTACAGCCAGTTCACAGCCGTACCGTTCGACTTTCCGGGAGCTGTTATTCAGTGAAACCCACATACTGTAAGATTTCGACCGTAACCCCGGCCTATTTCAGCGTGACGCTGAACTTACCCCTGGCGTTAGGACCGAGAGTGACGCATGATTGAGCGAAAGATTAGACCCGACAAAGCCGCCAAAACCCTTAACGTCTACATATACGGCTTCTGAAGCTAGGGCCGAAGGGCACCGTGATGCGTGACATACCCCCAAATACGCCTGGCCCGGCGGTCCCGTGACGCATGATTCGGGCCTACAGCCGAAATAGTACAGTAGTGCCGAATGAATGCGTTTCGGTTGCCTGAAGAAGTACTTTTTCACAAAACAAGAGGCACTGCCCGAGAAGGACCCTCTTGAAAATGACTCTTCTCGAAGTCCTGATCCGGTGTCTACCATCAAGGTAAGTAACTCCATGGGATGCAATCCTGGCACCGCGGTCTGTAACAGCTCGATTTTCCTGCGCTTTTGCTGTACCGGAAGTACCTCTGGCAGTTGATAGTAAAAGTGAGACGAATGCATAATATGAGGTGATATGACTCAAACAGGGCTCGGATGCAACCTCATGTCCGGATATCGCTCTGCTGCGTTCTATTGGAGTCTGACGTCACTGTGATTATTAGAACGGCCTCCTGTAATATCACCTGGTCTGGGAAGCATTGCAGGACAAGCCAGTTGTGATAAGATGAGTAAAAGTCAGATCAATTTCCTTTTAAGTTTGGAGGTCTGGATTTAACATAAATGAAAACAGAAAGCTCAAAATGTTTTTGTAATTCTTTTTGGTCCAGACATGGTGCTAAGTATGACATGCATGTTGGTTGATTGGGGATGACATAATATGGTGAATCAGTGATGGCACTGATGATGGACTGGTAGTTCAGCTCAGAAGATTCAGTGCCAAGGTATGAAATCATTCAGGCAATGAGGGACTTGGGGTATAACAACAAGTCAGAGGGACAAGCTAATATATCTAATGTAGCTAATCTTTGGATTGTAGTTGTTATGCAATGCAACAAAGAGAAGTTGAGAGCATGTTAAGACCAAGGTCTATGTCAGGGGAACCCTATTTGGCAATCCATGGTCCCAGACCCATGATCCACCATGACCCCATTTAGTGGTCCATGGCTTCAGACTAATGGTCCACAATATCTCCTTGGAGTATGTGCGTGGACCCACCACACTCCATTGCTAGCCCACCATCCTCCTCACTCTGGAAATGCCTTAAAGCAGACCATCAATTGTTGTCTAAGATCCACTCTTCTATATGCTATTTTTAACCCTCAAAGCAGACCATTGACTGCTGTCAAGGATTCACACTTTTCGCTTTCCCACACCTGACTCTCATTACTCTGCAGAGAAAAGCTCCACAGAGGTTGGTCTGTACATGACATCTCCACAGTAGTATGTAGTATATAATCATCTGCTGGTAGTTGGGGATCTGTGAGGGACCAGATTGTCACAGAGCAAGTCTGAATTCTCTAGTTCTTTTTGATGTAAGTGAGGACAGGAATAAATTCTGGATGAAGCATACCATACAGGAATATTATGGTACTTATACTAGAATGTTCTGGGACAATTCTGTGATGCTATCTATAGAGCTGGAAGTTTGAAACATGAGTAGCTAAGGGGATAGGTATATACAACTATCTGTGGAGCAGATAGTGCTGGACATTACTTGGAAATAATAAGAAAAAATCTGGATACTAATTAGTCATTGGGAATGATAAAAAGGAAACTATTAACAATTGGAATTGATTTTTTAAAGGACAAGTGAAAAAGTTAACCACAAAATTACTTGTATTTCTTGAAATAATAATATCAAGGCTGTTCCTTCTGTTTTTCACTCCATATGTGATGTGATATGACAGGCACCTTTAATGCATCACCTGATTCACATCCTGTGAAATTTATTATCTTAGTACAGCCTTCTATTGCCGTAACATTTTCTTGATCTATTTTTGTCATTCCGGTGGCTGAGTGCTTGCATGTTATGCAATTGTGCTGGTCAGGTATCAATGACATGTGTGGGGGGTAATCATGCAGGTGATTTACTTCATTTGTTGTCATGATGTCATAGTGCATCTATGACTTGCACATATTATCTGGGGCAACAATAATTGTTGTCTTAGGGTACTATCTTCAAATATAATAGACAAAAATTGTTCAGAATACCTCCCCCAGCCTTCTAGGACTGAGAGAAAGAATAGAAAAAAAGGACAAAAGAACTTCATAATATATTCACTGATGTTTTATTACAATATTTCAAAGCCACAGTCATGGAAGTTGCAGACCACATGAGGGTCCAACAGGGTCAGTACTTATTAAGCTTGGCACCTGGTATCACTCATGGTGCTAAAACAGGCAATTGGCCATGACACTGCACTGCCAGGAATTGGGAATTGCAGGACCATCACACTTTGTTTTCCACTGGCTGTGTGCTGTACACTCTGAATGTGAGTCTATGGCTAATGTCTCTTCTTGTGGAACTGCCTCTGCTGTTACAAGTATGCAGTGCCATCACAAGGCTGCATATTGAGTAGTGTCTTCCCAGGTCAGGCTAAAGCCCAGGCTGAACCCAAGCCCAGCCTGGAAAGCTGAGCTGAGATAAGCCTAAGCCTTCCACAGCCCATGGGTGAAGGCTCAGCTTCATTTTCAGGAAGCCTGACCCTGTTTTTGGGTGGGGAGCTCAACTTCTGGCATCATCAAGGATTTTGAAAACTTACCTCTGCCCATCTGCACCCCCAGCTCCATTTTCCCATGTCTCATATGGTCATTGACAGCTCTGAGGACAAGTTCAAAGAAATTGCCCCTCAGTCATTTAGAAGCAGTTCGGGCCAGGCAGTGAAGCCAAGTGCCATGCTTCTGGATCTGAGTAATGTCACAAAAATGCCAGGCCAGCCCAAACATGGGGCTAACAAGGTAGTAGAGGAAACTGACCAGCAGGTGGCCAAAAGAAAGAAACAGAAATCCAGCAGTAGTACAAATGAATCAGCAGCCAAATCTACTGTTAAAGAAAATGACTCACAGGTGCCAGAGAAGGAGGCCATTCCTGGTACATAATTTTGTCATTGATATATTAGCATGTGATATTCAGCTGTACCACCAGCACTGGCGAGTATTATTCATAATGACACCCATCTGGAAGGGTGGCTTAAAGACCTAGACAGCATTGAGGATTTACCTGACATGACTAGCAATAAATATAAGGATTGTACCTTAGACATCCAGTTCTTTTTTGAGAATATGGGCCAGGACAAGGGCAAGAAATACATGGATTGTAAGCTATGCCGGTGTGTATCAACACCTCCCAGTACTTGAGATGCTAACTGACTCCACTGCCAGTCTAGAAAACATGACTGGCAGAAGATATCCTTCATGAACAATGTTACTACACTATACCGGCACATGCAGGCAATGCATGAGGTATGTAAGTCATTCTGAGGATGATCTTACTGTGTTAGATCCTACAATTCTAGGAAAAGTATAAGGAATGGTGTGCTGCAACCAGATTCATCAACAAACTTCCCAATGCAGTCAAACAAGCGAAAATCACAGCCAATAATAGTTGATTGACCAGTCACTTTGGCCCAGCTCAACCCAAAGGTATAGAACCTGTCATACCTCTATATTCCCAGTAGGCATTTGTCTGGCTTGCCATTGAATGGATGGTTACAACTGATCAAGGATGTTCCTTTTCTTATCATTCACTTGTCATTGCTCATCTGACAAGTCACTCCTTGTAGCCTCTTTCAGTATTTGATAACTCCCAGTTCAAGGAGATGCTTGAAATGGCATGTCATGTGAAGGAGACACTGAAGCTGCCTGGTCACAAGCTGGCCCAAGCTGAGGTTTTAGAGTTATTCCAGGGGCACCTCTGGGATCTCAAGCAGCGACTCATAGTGAGTTGATAACACACAATCCAGACAACTGATATAATGATAGCTCATGAATTAGGGCCCTGATGAGCAAGGAAAAATCTCCTGCAAATGCAATGCATGGCAGGCATCAAATGTCAATGGATATTTTGCAGTGACTGGTCACTGAGTTGAGAAGAAGCAAGGGATTATGACTTTACAGAATACTCTCCTTGGTTTCATATGAATCAATGTGGCACATTCAGACAAGTGCCTCGGTCAAACACTTTTCAAAGTGTTTTGTGAAGAATACGAGGGTATGGGTGAATACTGATGTGAGGTATAACAGCAATGTGATGAAAATATGCCTGTATCTTGAGGCGATGTATAGAACATGTATGAGGAAGTATGACTTGTGGGTATGTGTCTCATAAGTTTGACTCGAAGGGATAACAATTTTTCTGTCTAAAGTACAGCAGATTCGATGGACGAGTTAAAATACAGTGAGAGTATGCATGTGAAATTACTCAGGGATCGGAGTTGTGCTGCGGGGGAGAGCTTGTGATGTTCTCCTACTGCCATGGACAGTGTGTGTCCCCCGTGCAGTGTGTCGCATACTTGGTACAAGCAAGGGTGAGCAACCAGCAATGAGAATGTGATATGTATTTTGATAGGGTGATGTGGCACGTGAGTGTACATATGCAATGTGGTTGGCTTGACTCATTCAGGGTTCCGCCCGCTTGTGACTCGGGGTAGTAATGTGACGCATTTGTGTCTCGGATGCCCCATGCATGCTTGCCTCGATTGTTGGACATGATTCGGCTACGACTCGACTTGTGATCACTGATCAGGTTGTGTGTGGAGCTGATGCCACCCGTATGCTGACTCGACTTGTAGCCTGGGTGAAAAGTAGGAACGTTGTTATTTGAATAATGGGAGGTATAGAGGATGAAGATGTGAAGCGGGAAAGCAATGTAAGGTAAGTGTCCTCTCAATGAAGCTGCGTGTCTGAGTGTGAAGCTAAGGTGTATGAATAGTTAGGTTACATTTACAACATGTTTGACCACATTGGGGTGGTTAATAATGTATGTACAGTGGCTTTCTGAGTCTAAAACCCTCACTTACAGGTTCTAGATTGGGTGGGTGACATGTGACAATGTGTTGAACAATACCATGATGATGGAGGAGCTAGTGCAGCACATTGAGGAGTGCACCAGGCAAACATTCTGCCCTGTAGAACAAAGCATAAGGTATGCATCATGTCATTGTCTCTGGCGCCTTGACATCATGTCACAGATGTATGGCCCATTGCATTAACCTGGCAACACAAGCAGTGCTGTTGGCACACTCTATATCACCACATTATGACCCCAGTGGTCCAGACCAACACCTTCCAGACACTGAGGCACTTCAACGAGATGCTGTTGGTATAATCCATGCTATTTGTGTCAAGGTAAGTGTGTATTGAGATGGTTATCCACTCCTGGCATCTAACTAGTCTACCCTGTAAGCAGGAGCATTCATCGGCCAAGCACAAAGATATATACTGTACACTCCAGCTCCAAAAACACATTGAGAGCCCAACTGTGCTCTTATTGGACATGGTTGTGTGCTGGTCTTCAACATATCTCATGCTCAACCAAGCCTATTGTAACAAAGAGGTGCATCATTGTTCTCTTTCAATCAATCTATATCTGACTAATGGAACCAAATGGCAGCATGTCAACTACTTCATTCTCAAAATAGCCCATCTTGAGAAGGAATCCTCCAAATATATGAAAGACATGAAGCTGTCTCTTACTCCAGGAGAATGGGACTCCATGAAAACCTTGATACAGCTTCTCTGGGTGAGATTCCTTAGTCTCTTGAACCATATCTACACTAATCATCTCCTGGGTACAGTTTGCAGACACTGCACAGCACAAGTTCTCAGCAGAACAATAACCTGCCTTGTACCTTGCTATCCCAGTGCTTGAAGTATACCACATGGTCCAGCTGCCTCATCCCATGTTCAGGATATGATGAATTCCATGGACTGTTGACAGCTGGTGTAGATAAACTTACAGAATATTATAACAGGACTGAGGAATCACAGGCATATATTATGGCAATGAGTGTATAATATTTGATGATCAGACCTGCATGCTTACCTGTTTCGTGCAGTGCTTCACCCAGAACATAAGATGATTCATTTCAAAAAGAATTGGGGCAATGAGGTCATCATTCAGGTCACCTAAATGGTAAAATATCATGTCTGTCTCACTTCGTATCCTTCTATTTTACCCTCTAACAGCTCCTGAAGTTCAAAGAACAGTGGGATGTATTGAAAGCTACATCAACACCATCTAGCACAGTCCCTAATCCAAAGAAACGACAATTCAAAATGCTACTTGCTGCCCTGAGTGGAAATGAAGATGTTGTTTGCAGCAATTCATTAGTGCCCCTTGCTACAGGCATACCAGGGATATATAGGACCTGTCAAGCTATTACCAGAATGGGTGGGGATTATTGAGTGGTGGGGAGTAATCATTGTATCATTATAACTACAGGACATAGCTAATCAATGTATAGGTCCATGAATGACTGTACCCCATGTGGGCTTCCCTAGCATTTGACTACCTCCCAATCATCGCCTCATCTGTTTCCAATGAAGAGGCATTCTCCAGTTCAGGTATCATGATCAGCAAGTGGTATAACCAATTGAAGGGGGATGTAGTTGAGGCCCTTCAGGTGATAAAATATGCCCTACACAATGATCTACTCACCCATGATCTGCCATCCATGTCCTCACTTGAGATTGGCATCATAGGTGATGGCAAGACTGGCGCTGGGTCAAGTGAAGGTGTCATAGACTTAGATAGTGACTGTGAGATTGAACTAGACAACCACCTGCATGAGGAGGTTGTCTTGTAGTTGGATTCAATGTACTACTGATTGATAGTAGTAGGAATAAATAAAAAATCTAGCTCTCCACTGATGTTTTACAGCCAAAAGCTTGGGCTTGTGCCAAGCCCAACCTGACCTTTTGTCCAGGGTCAGGTCAGGATTTTGAGGAGCCCTAGCCCTACCAAGCTGAGCCCTTGTTATGAGTATAAATTAATTAAAAGATATAAAAACAAATCGTTGATTAATGATGATGCTGATGAGTCCCAGCATTCTATCACTGGGATATTATGTACAGACAACTGTCAAGATTGAATTTTTGGAGTAAAGATATAATGTCAGTGTACTTCCCACATAGGCCTACAGTTGTAGTGAATAGCCCATGAGTGTATGTGATGAATCATGCATGTCCTCAAGGACAGGTCACCCTAGTTCAGGTGTTCCTTTTGCTGATCCTGTTATGATCCAGTTCCTTGCGGATCTCCGGTGACCATATTTGGTAACTAACCCCATTTCAAGCCCATGCCCCAAGCCCAACCCTATCCGAGCCCTTCCCAAAGTAGTCCGAGCCTGTTGTAAAGTCCAGAGCACATGGTATTTTTCTTATAATTTCTACTATTTTCCTCATTGCTCTAGCTAGTGTTCTTCCTCATGTCACATTCTTGTGACTCGTCACCGGTAATGTCGCTGGCTATTCTCCTACTGGTATTCCCTAGCATTCTGCGGGTATTCCACCCCTATTCCATGTATGTATAAATAGTTAGTTTCTTAGTTACAATAAATCATTGGTAAAAAGCCCGTTCACTCCCTAGAAGGAGTCCAGTCGTTTAGTTTGGAGTTAACATTGTCCTCCTCACTAATGTTTCGTTTCTCACGCGTAGCGCAGCGTTCTCTGTCTCCTTTCCCGTACATCTCAACAGAGCCCAAGCATGAACCCCATTCCCTATCCTTCCCCAAACTTCAGTCTGATCCTTTCATTAGTTTATGTTTGACCCTGTTCCCTGTTATCCATATATAAATCCCACCATGTATGTACTTCACTCTCCAGTCAGAAATCAACTTAGATACCCTTCGAATCCCTTACTAGTTTCCCGCTCCATCCCCTTTTAGTCCTCCTGCTCCTCTTGTCCAACCCTGCTCCAAAATTAAGGGCATGTGCACTAGTGGATGGTGCAGCATACAAGCTAAATCTGAGCCCTTACTGATCCCCCTCAGTCAAGCTTTCTCCGAGGTCCCACACATAGACTCCGGTCTTAACAGATCTGAACACCTCTGTGAAGTGTTGCAAATAGCAGTCTCAGCAATACCCCTGAGGGGTCATGTTGAATAAGATCAAAGGTTCGAGCTCACCATTAGACACAACTACTGATGAGGGAGTAGGTTGTTGTACTAAGGTTTTTTCTACTAGCAAGAGGTCAAAATAGCGAGGTAGATGTATGATAATTGAACTAGGGAATTATACAGATAGAATCAAAGTACTTATAGTAAACAGCAAATGCAGGGGGGGATCAATTAAAAGGGGCTAGAACACTGTAGAATAGTAGCCTGTAATAGGACATGGAGTAAGGGCCAAACTACATCTTCATGAGGCAATGCAGCTGATGGGACCTAGGTGTGAAACCCATCAGGTAGGCCAGACTTCTGCTCTCACTCAGTGACCCTGCACCCCATGGAGTAGATGTGAAGGGTGCGAAATGAGGGCGAAGTATCATGGCATAATGGCAAAGATACTGTTCGGGGGTCAGTGAATAGTGGTGAGTGGTATATGTGTGGGAGTGGCATCATGGGATATTTTGGTGATGGCAGAGGTCATGGGTAGCATAATTGTCATGGAGGATACGGGAAAAACAGTAATCCTGACAATAACCTTATCATGATCTATATTGATTCCTACTCTTATCCCATTCAACACCCATCACTGAGGCTGCATGCACGCATGACCAAGCCCGTGATGACATATCCATCACTATCCTGGCACATGGAGCAATCACATGCTGAGCATTCCTGTGATGATGTCAGAGATCAGGTCCAATGCCGATCAATCTACCCCACATATATATATATGTCACATAGATGTCTTGCATCCAATAATAGATGTGTATTGTCTTGAGATGTCCCTACATCACCATCACTTTATGTGGGACGACCAACAAATATCTTATTCCTATGTCAGTGTCAACTTATGCTTTATATTCACTACATCCAGTGTCATGCCTCCCATCCCATGCAATAGTCTTTTGTTTGTTATTTCCTGTACCTACATCCCCGCCATCACATTACATAAGCGACCTGAGAAATATTCCTTACACCAGTCAGAACTAGTTAAATACTTCAAATCATGTATGATAACTTTATTAGTAACAATGCTCACCCACATAAATAATTCGAAGTTTTTTATCAAAGTAGTTACTAAGATAAATTGCATACACTGTGATTATCTTAGAAATCCTCTCTTATATCAGACCTCTGTTTGATTCAGCTTCACTTGAAGGTTAAATTATATTCCCTTATCATATAAATGAATCATGCATCACAAGAGCCCTCACCCAGGTTTTCAAGCCCAACCTGGCCTGGGAAGACACTAGTACTGAGTATTAGCTCTGGATGGAGGCAGCATTTCAGGCTTCTCCTTCATGTTTCTCATGCATATTGTCATGGAAATTGTGACTGTCACACTTGCAAAAGGACTCCCACCGCAAGACACAGTGAGTGTCAAATCATTCCTTTACTTGGATCTTATTATTGAAAGAGGCACAGGTGGCATCTCTGCCCTTTCCTCAGTCATCTCCACATAACAGTAGACAAGGCTATTAGTGGCAGTTCAATGTGTTGTGATAAAGAAAATACAAAAAATAAATCATAAATATATTTTTATCAAATCCCTCTTAGTCCCAGAAGGCTAATGCAATATTTGAATGGATTATTTGATTTTTATCTAGAGGATAAAAACCCATAGCAGTTTAGACACTGCTGGACCACTCACCAGCCCTTTGACACCCACTATGTCTGTGTAGGAACCACCTTGGCTTGGAAAAATCTCGAAAAAAAAGGATTAAAATCTCTGTA
>QFFB01003427.1:0-30112 GCA_003316465.1 Ramaria cf. rubripermanens | reverse complement strand
CAAATCACTCTGACTCCCGAAAGGCTAACTCTCACCTTGGAGCCAACATTGAATAGCCATAAGAGGCTAACTCAACTACTCTATTGCGGCCTCGAGGGTCTTGGCCTTAAGGGGGGGATACTGTTATAATCTGGTTCCTCATGGATTTCCGGTGACCCCATTTGGTAACCAACCCTGTCCCAAGCCCATACCCTGAGCCCAACCTTATCCAAGCCCATCCTGAAGTAGTCTGAGCCTGAGCCCAACCCCCATTCCCTATACCCCTCTTCCCCAAACCCATTTCTTATCCATCCCTGAGCTTCATTATGATTCTCCCAGTTAGTTTTGTCTGACCCTGTTCTTCTGTTATCTGTATATAAGTCTTGTTCTGTATGTACTTTGCTCTTCAGTCAGAAATCAAATTAGATACCCTTTCGAATCCTTTACTAGTTTCTTGCTCTGCTCCCTCTTAGTCCTTCCACTCCTCTTGTCCGACCTCACTCCAAAATTGAGGGCACATGCACTAATGGATGGCATAGCACATAAGCTGAAGCCGAGCCCTTACTGATCACCCTCAGCCAAGCTCACTCTAAGGTCCCACACATAGACCCTGGTCTTAACAGGTGGTAACTTAAGCTGGTCAATCAAGGTTGTGGAAACAAAGTTGCTTGGGGAGCCGCTATCTAACAGGGCGTGCACACATTTACCATTTAAGCTACATTCAATGATTGTTGCTTTTGGGACTAACCTCTTGAAGTCTTTAGGCTTTGCCGCATTGCATTCTAATGATTGCATTACATTCGGGTAAGTGTCCATAGGGTCTAGTGCTTTAGATTTCCCTTTGTTGTTCTTCTTAATTCCTACAGCTTCACAACTTATAGAAAGTTCAGTATGAGGAGATGCAGTGTGTATTGTTCTGGAATGTGCTAACTGTAGGCCTACTTCCAATGAGTGTAGGTTCTCTGGGGAAAGCCATATTTGAGTATCTTTATTATTGGAGTCAGAAGGCCAAAGCCATCTGTAAATGTCAGCCAGAATTTCTTCAATGGATGAGTTGTCTTCTGACTCAATCTCCTGTTGAGGTAAACCAAATGTGGCATGTCTGTGAGCTTCTTCTTCTTCTTGACGTCAATGTTCTGTTATTTCCATCCAGTGGCTTTCTACATCATCTGAAGAGACATTTGGATCCTTTCTCCAGTTCTCAAGCCTGACTAGTGCAGCCAAGTTGAACCCTTCCTCCACTAAGTGATTTGCCAAAACATTATAGGTGAACTTTCGGTATCTGTCAGCTATGAGCACAAAGTCTTCATCAGGCTCATCAGTTAGTGGAATGGCAACATATCTTCATTGCCAGTCAAGGTCATCAGGATCGAAACCTTCTGGTAGTAGTACATCGCCTTTTCCCATATCCTCAGAAAGTTTGATGCAGATGAGGTCAAGCAGGTATTGAGGCATGTCTCTTGCTAGTAGGGTGTCTGGTTCAACTTCATCCAGCACTTCTCTATCAATAATCTTGCTGATATCCTTGTCAGTAAGCTGTATTAAATTTAACTCAATGGCATTCTGATCCATGACGGTGTTTGACATAAGTTGTAATTCTTGCATGTCAATCGTGGCAGATTGAATACCAGGCATTCGGATTATAGACCTCTTTGGGCAATCTCTTGATAAGTGTCCCTTTTGTTCGCATAAGCAGCACTGATTGTTTGCTTGCAGTGCATCTTTCTTTTTGGGGGACATCTTTGGACCTCGTACATCAGGTTTGTTTTGCAATGATGTGCAAGCTTCTTTGTGATGTGGATGCCCCGGTGGGGAGGATCTGGTGGTGATACGCCCTCCACAGTTAGGACAGAAAGGTGTCTGTTGTGAGGGGGGCTCTTTCAAATGTTTCTCCTGTTGTTTCCTCTTATGCATATTGTAATCTGCAGTCTGGGAAAACACACTATTCAAAATCCACTGATGTTTATTACTGGTCTCCCTATTAGTCTTTCGGACCTCATAAGTGTGTAATTGTTTAGCATTTTTGTATTGTTCAGCTGCTAGTTCTAGTTCATCAAGAGAGGAGAATTTAGGTGTATCCATTTTCAGTCCATTTCATTCTAATGTATGAATTCACCCCATCCTAGTATATTTGTATAAGCTGGAACTTGGTAATATCAGGCAACCTGGCAGCCATAGATCACAGCTGCTGAAGATATTCTTTAACAGTATGTCTTCCTTGTATTGACTTGGTGAACTTTATTCTCATTTGTCTTCTGAATGCTAGGGTGAAGCAATAATTGAATAAGCCTTGGCCTAGGGATTCAATAGTCCAGGATTCCACATCAGGGGCTACAAATGTCATGAAAAATTGTTCAGCATGGCCATTCATAAAGGTGTGCATCTGTCAAACCCTATGTCATTTTGGGAATCCCATTATCTCAAACCATATGTTAACCGTATAAGTCTACTTCTCAAATGCATCAAAGTCAGCAAAACCATCATATGGAGTGGGGGCATTGATCTTGACTCTTGTAGCATTTGCAAGGCGAGCTTTAACCTGTTTCTTGTAGTGCTTATGTTTCTCCCTCTTATGTCTCTGCTTGCTGTCACTTAAGGTGCTAGATCCTATAGAAGGGTCATGTAAGGGCAACCCTAAAATCTGTGGAGAATGTATCACACAGCTAGCAGAGGGGAAATCCAAAGTTATAATCATTACTAAACACAATATAAGGAGAGTCCTACCTAGCAGAGGGGAAATCCGAAGAGAAAAGGCTAAGGATCCCCAACTACTAGTAGATGATTATATACTACATACTACTGTGGAGATGTCATGCACAGACCAACCTCTGTGGAGCTTTGCTCTGCAGAGTAAAGAGATTCAGGCGTGGGAAAGTGAAAAGTGCAGATCTTTGACAGTAGTCAATGGTCCGCTTTGAGGGTTAAAAATAGCACATAGAAGAGCGGATTTTAGACAGCAATCAATGTTCCACTTTAGGGCATTTCCAGAGAGGAGGAGGATGGTGGGCCAGCAATGGAATGTGGTGGGTCCATGCACATACTCCGAGGAGATACTGCGGACCATTGGTCCAAAGCCACAGATTGCTAAATGGGGTTATGCTGGATCATGGGTCCAGGACCATGGATCGTCAAACAGGGATCCCCTGACAGGTTGGATTCAGATGAAGAGTCAGAACTTCCTGGGTTTGGCTCTCCTATAGGGGGATGAGTGTGAGCAAAGTAGCTTCCTGGTGGGGCTTGAGCTACAGGCTGGTGAATTCCTCTTGGTATTGTGGGTTTGCTCGGCTCACCCCCAGGTGTGATGCCCCTTAATGTAACCACATCAGGCAAGACACCTTTCGATGGGGCTGGTTCTTTGGTCTGCTGTTGGCAGGGATTTAGAATTATAGGGGGTCTATGATGTGGCATGGGGGCTGATTTCAATATCCTAGATGGGCTAGGGCTGTCATGATTATTGTTATATGCAGAGCGATGAGTTGGATTCACTTCGGTAAATACTTCTCTTCTTTTACCTTTATCCCTTTTTGGTGCAATGGGAGCTATGCTGACTGAGCTGGAGGTAATGCTGTTTCTAGGAGTGACTGGCAAGTGTTCGGCTGAGGTGATAATTGTATCTGCGTGTAGGTGTTGTACATGTTCCAGGTTACTGTCAGAGCTCAGACAGATGACTCTGTCCATGTCAGATGGTGTTATCATGGCTATGGCACTTCTGGGACTCGATGATTCTGCTAGTGGTGAGGATGCATTCTCATGGCTGGGAAGGCCAGCTAATGAAGGGGTTGTATCTGAACCTGAACTTTTTGCTAGACTGAGATATTTGAATCTCTCTGCTCGTTCATAGATTTGCTTCTGCGAAGAGCTGTCCAAGCCATCCAGTATATTGGCCATAAACTGTGAGTAAGTGGGGTCAATGTTCAGGGTTTTAGGACTGAGATGTCATTTTTTATATGTCCTATCAAATGGGGAAAGAGCTCTGACCCTGCCTCATTGGGGCATTTGGCTGTAGGGTGACCATAGTCAGGGCAGGCCCCTGTCAAGATTGAATTTCAGAGTAAATATATAACATCAGTGTAATTCTGATATGGGTCTACAGTTGTAGTGAATAACCCAAGAGGAGTACACGATGAATCACACACATCCTCAAGGAAAGGTCACCCCAGTTCAGGTGTTCCTTTTGCTGATCCAAACACTCCTGTGAAGTGGTGCGAATACTGGTCTTGGAGATGCCCCTAAGGGGGCAGAGAAAATAAGATCAAAGGTTCAAGCTCACCATTAGGCACAACTACTGATGAGGGAGTAGGTTGTTGCATGAAGGTTTTTCTACTAGTGAGGACTCAAATAATGATGCAGACATATGATAATTGAACTAGGGAATTATACAGGCAGAATAGAAGTACTTATAGTAAAAAGCGAATGCAGAGGGGGCTGGATCAAGTGAGACTAGAATACTATGGAAGGGTAGCACATTCTAGGACATAGAGTCAGGGTCAAACCACCTTCATGGGGCACGGCAATGGATGGGGTTTGTGAGTGAAACCTGTCAGTTAGATTGGACTGCTGCTCGTCCTTGGTGACCCTGCACACCACAAGGGGACTGAAAATGATGCGAAACAGGGGCAAAGTATTGTGGTACAATGGTGAAGATCATGTTCGATGACCAGCAAATAGGAGTGAGATTGACTGCAGAGGCCTTGCCGACATTAGCATGATGGAAGGCCGCTGGGGAGATCAACGTAATTCACTGAACTCAGG
Organism: Ramaria cf. rubripermanens; assembly: GCA_003316465.1. Lineage (NCBI taxonomy): Eukaryota > Fungi > Basidiomycota > Agaricomycetes > Gomphales > Gomphaceae > Ramaria > Ramaria cf. rubripermanens. The sequence goes on along the minus strand of QFFB01003427.1, from coordinate 25,381 downwards.
ATGTAGAAAACAGCAGTCATGACAGCCCCCAGTCGCTTTGCTGCCAAGCTGTTGGGATGGGGCCAAAGGGGTGCTCATTACTGTCCATATTGGCCCAGCTTGTTGGGGTTTCCATCTCCCAGTTTGTAGGACCCACTTGTGAAGACACAATTCTCTGTTGATGGTCAGGTTCTGACTTGCCGTAGAACCAGTCTGGGAAGTATTTGGAGCTGTTTGAGGAATGGTCTGTTTGGGTACTGTTGGAGGATATTAATATCTCTCCTAAAGTTTCTTTGCTCAACATGCCTGTGTCCGCTATCATCGTAAGGCTTGTTCTGGGGCAGTGTTTCTTGCTGGTATAAGTGTTCCATCCCTCTTGCATGTTTTCATTTATGCTGAGCTGTTCCTGATAGTCATTCTCATTGAGCAGTTGAGAGCAGTCGCTGTTCCCAGGCTTGCTACTATTATTGGTATGTGGAGGTGGGCTATGCATATCACTTATATTGTAGCAACTGACTAGGTTGCGTCCTGTAGCAGGTTTAGCCTCCATCAAGTGACTTGAGGGCATCTTGCAGGAATGAATGAAAGCCTTTGTTCATGGCATTGGCCTCCACATGAGGTGTGGGTCCTTCCATTATGACAACAGAGATAACAGGTATGAAACTGGACTCACTTGGCAAGGCTTCATTGTGCTGATAGTTTGCCATGGCAGTTGTGACATCCATTAGGGGATCCATTGTCTCATGTAACATGGCATCGTGGAAGGATGTGAGGCGCTTTGTGTGTGTGAGCTCAATAGATATGTTGGCATCCATGCTTGTGGATTGCCAGATGTAGTGAGAGTGCTGGTAAGCTCTACCAGTTTGGGTTGACATGTCTTCTAATGAAATTTTTGTTAGCAGATAAAGAGAATTGAATGCTCACTGGTTGATCAGGCCATGGCATTTTGACAATGTTTGGGTTTACCATTAGGTCAAAGAAGTTAATAACATGAGTTTGGGCCTCAAATTGACTTAGTTAAGAGAGGGGTGGTTGACCTGTCAGAACCAAGTATTGTTTGGGGTCAGAAGTATGTTACAAGTAATCTACTGTAAACTAGGAATATATATTGTGAATACGGGCAAGAAAGCCCATGCTTGCGTGCTCAGTTGGACTAATGCTGAGCCTGCATATGCTTCCAATTCAGGGTCTGATTGAGAATAGGACTGGTTACAGGTTCAAACCTGACTGGAGCCACAGTGAGCTTGAAGACAGCATGGTCATGGATCATGACCTCACTGGAGACCTGCCCTCACAGGGAAGTGTCCTGGATTTAGAGGACCATGCATCCCCTAGCATATGAGATGACAAGTCACAACATGACTGTGAGGGAAACAGTACATATGAGTGGTGACAAGTGATCACATGATCTAATAATAGAATTAAGATGCACAAGCATGATATTCATGCTAGCATGAGTCCTCAGCATATATACAACCGTCTACAAAGGAGTACACACCTAGCACAAGTCCTTAGAGATCAAGATAGAGGACTCTGTGTTAGCATGGAGTTTGCTAAATACTACTAGCACTCAAGGAGTGATTAGTGGATCTTTGGTAGTTACCAAAAAGGAAATAGGGAATATCAAATAGAAAATGAGAGACATCATAAGGAAAGTAGTAATGAAGGATAATGGAATATGTATGGGAATAAGGGAACCTTTATATCACCCTCTTCTTAATATACAGCATCTTGACATGTCTTCTTTCATCATGCTGGCAGAATATTTTTCTGAAGTAAATCATGAACCATGCCTGTATGCTAAGAGGTTGAGTGGGAAAAGTCCAATCAACATCAAGTTCTCAATGGATTAGAAGGTAAATAGTAGAAGGTGAGTAGAGGGAATCCATTGAGTCCAACATCATGAACAACAGCACCAATTTGATGCCACTGTTGAATGATACATTGTCAAATGATGATGTTGCTGCCCCTGGCAATGATGGTGAATCCCTCAGATTCCATGTGGACAAACCCATGGACTTGAAAAGTATCCTGAAAAACACTTATCACAAGGACACAGTGTGTACAAAGATTCTCACACATCCAGATGCCCACCCTAAGTTCAGCATCCGGGACAGGCTGATTTTGTAAGGGGAACCTCTGTGCAGCTTGCAAAATCCTTGTGAACTCCTTGTGAAGCCTTCACACCCTACATTCCACTCCATGCAAACATTCCCATGCCCTGAAAAGTCCTGCGAAGTGTGTGTGAAATATTTGCAGCCTTGCTGAAGTAGATGTGAGGGGAACTCCTGCAAAGTCTTGTGATGTCCTTGCGAAGTGTATGCACCCTATTTTCCACTCCATGCGAACATTCCCACACCCTTTTAAGCCTTGTGAAGTGCATGCACAGTGTACACAGCCCTTCTGAAGTCTACCCCACCCAGTGCCACTTTGGCATTGGGACTCTTGTTCCAGAGCTGTGTGGATTGGTCCCTTGACAGCTTCTGAACACCTCCCTGGCCCTGTCTGTAGTCCAGCACCCCTGTTGCTTATATGATTCAGGCTTCAGAGGTATGGAGTTGTGATGCCTGAGGTATATAGCTGTTAGCTATTGGGCAAAGGTGATCCTTAGAGTTTTCTCTTAGGATTCCCCCTTTGCCCAGTATGCCCTTGCATTGTATGTAGTTGTATATGACTTAGGATTCCCCCTTCACCAGTGCACTGCTTGAGTGTAGAGTGTCTGCTTAGGTTGCCCTCACAGATTTGGACCAAAAATCAGCTCAACACAGATGTGATATGCATCCATAAGGAATCCCTTTCAGAGGGGGAGGAGGCTGATTGGAATCATCATTGATCATGTACTGGTAATCATTGGCTACTACAGCCAATGGAAAATGTTAAACTACATCTGACATTCATACTAGTGGCCAAGCATGGCTGCTGACATAGAAGCCTTCTGCACATCATGTGGAAGGTGTCAGACAAACAAGCCCAATACTCTGAAGCCACAAGGGCTTCTGCACAACCTGCCCATTCCAGACAAGCCAGGGAAATTCATAGGAATCAACTTCATGGGACCATTTCCTCAGTCCCATGACAATGATTACCATCTAGTAATCATTGACCAACTAACATTCCAGGTGCATCTTGTGCCCACCACAACATGAGTCACTGCATGAGAAGTAGCTTGGATATTTCTCAAAGAAATAGTAAGACTCCACAGGATTCCAGAGTCAATAGTGTCAGATCATGACACTAAGTTCATGTCCACATTCCAGCACAAACTGAGCTGGCTCATGAGGGCCAAACTCATGTCTATGGCATTCCATCCTTAAATGGATGGAGCAACAGAGTGGGCAAACTACTCTATTGGCCAAATCCTCAAGATGGTCATTCAGGATGACCAAAAGGATCAGGCAAGCAAATGCCCCATGATAGAACTTGCACTGAACATTAACATTAGTACAACAACTGGCTTTGCACCATTTGAGCTAAACCATGGCTATATGCCTAATGTCTGGCTCCCAGCCACCCTTAACACCCATTTCAAGGGTGTCAAGCAATTCATCTAGCAGGAGAAATGGAATCTTGTGGCTGCCCATGACATGATACTAGAGCATTGCATGTCACAGGCATTTCATGCCAACAAGAAACACCACCCTAGTGATGAGTACAATGAAGGCAAGTGTGCATATGTATTGACACAAAACCTGGCCCTACTAAAAGGCAGAGCCAAAAAGCTAGTGCCCAAGTACATTGTGCCTTATAAGGTCATAGAGGCCCATAACACAGCCTCTACTGTAACTGTAGAACTCCCACCTGAGCCCTTAAATAGGTGAATCAACCTGACATTTCACACAGGGTTGATAAACAGGTATGTTGCTAACAACAATGGCCTGTTCCCTCATCAGGAAGCCAAGTCATTTTATGACTTCAGCTAACTTCAGCCAAGACAATGAGAAAGAGTGGCTCATCAATGAGATTTTATCTCACTGGTGGGTAAGCTCCAAGTCAGATGGATGTTAGGAGACTTCACCTGGGAGCCCCTTTTGGCATGCAAGGAGCTCAAAGTTCTAGACACATGCCTAGAGCTTCATAGCATGAATAAGCCATGCAACCTACCTAGGCGAAAATAGATTGCATCAGTCACATGACTGGCTGTGTGATTCATCAGAGCCAAATCACATGTAAGTATAAAACCTTCTCAGAGTGACCCAAGAAAGGCTAAGTCTTCTTAGGACCAGCCACCACCAGATACTCATCTTCTCTGAAGATGAGAAATCAACAGGACATCTGTATGGATGTTATGCCTGCTTCATCAGTACCAGAAGCAGTGTCAATCAATGCCACCAACATGATATCTGCCCACCAAGATGTAGGGTGGCAGGTCAGCAGATGGCAAGGTGGCACAGCTGTCTACCACCCCAAAGGGTGTATCCCATGTAACAGGTACATTGCACATTTGCTTGAGGCCACACACCTCAACCAGATAAGCCTGCTGTGTTCTCACATTGAGATTGCAGTCAACAAGGCATGGCTGCCACTACTCCATGACATTCAAAGTGATGGAGACAACCACATCCAAAGATGTATCAATGACCCTGAATTAGAGGTCAACAAGTTAAAGGATGCTCTTCACAAGATAAAGAAGTCCTTGAAAGAGGCACAATCTGCACTCTACCAGGAGTGTGACAAGGTTGCTGACCTTGAGTGTAAGCTCAAGGAGTTACAGATCTGATTGACATCTACATTGAGTGTTGCTCCCCAGCTGCTGCCAGCCAAGGCAGCAGTGAAAAACACTCTGTTACACACAAGAACAGTGGAGAAATCACTTCCCTAACCTCAACCAGAGGCAGGACCTTCATCCCAGCCTGCCAAACTGGCCTACCAAATAGTGCCTGCAGTGCAAATGCCCTTCTCATTCTCTGAGACATTCAGGCCAGGTGGGTGGCCAATGGACAGCAATGAGGAGCTTATAACAACCCCTCACCCTGCCATCTCCAAGAGATGGCAGAAAAGAGTATACAGCCCCCTTGAAGAGATATTGGGGCTTTAGGGGGTCCTTGATGATGTTGATGCAGCATACCTGGCATGCAGGCCAGGTAACTTGCTCAAAGATGAGGCCCTCATTTCATAGAGGGAGAAGGCAATCAAAGCCTATGAGAATAAGCAGGATGTGATTGCAACCAGGCCCATTGTGCCAGGACCCAGTGTCTCACTGCCCCTCCCAGGAGTGGCAGCATCACTCATTCCAGCCAATGTCCCTGGTGTAGAGCAATGCCTGCCACATGGTGGCCTACCCCTTTCCCTCATGGGCCACCTCCTGTGGCCCTGGGTCATTTGTCCCTGAGACAGGTGGAATGGTACAACATGTGCTCCACTTTGGAGCCTGTGTTTGTCAAGATGGTAACTCACACCCATCACACTCCCAGCTCATCATGGATGCAGGAGCAGCACATGGTCCTCCATTGCATGCAATATCCAGCAAAAGCACCAAAGCAGAAATGCTTCAGGATCAAGGGTAGAACACCTGTTGACATAGTGGAAATGCTGTCCCAGTGGCAGCATAATCTGGAGGTTGTTCCAACAGCCATCCATCAGGAGGATGATGGCACCTTCAGCCTCTCAGACATGGATGTCTGGATGTGGCTGAAGGCTATCATGCCATGTAATGTAGTGCCCTTGAAACAGCACATTCTCCAGCTGTTCAGTGAGGCTGGTCAATGGGCCTTACTGGTGAATGATATGGAGTGGCTCACCCCTATGGATGACATGCTGTGGTATTCCGTCCAAAGCCAGGCTCAATTTGAGCCTGGTGGTCATATGGTGTTGGAGATACTGCTCAGTGACATAGCCAAATGGCTAGGCTGCTGGGCAGGCATGACACCTGATTGGGCCAAGATGGTAAAGGCCTATGCCACCCATACCCTATCAAGGGAGGTGCACAGCCATGCCTCCCAACTCAGGGAGCATTGGCTCAAGATGGCCCTTAACAAGGACTGTCACACCCAAAAATGTACATGGGTCTCCATGGCCCAGCAGCTTAACAAAGAGCTGCTGACAATCACACCAACCACAGCCCCAAGCATGTCCTCCATTACACAATCAGATGCACCATTGCTGCCTTCTGCCACAGAAGGTAGCACAATTGAGGCATGGGCACCTCCTGCACCATACACAGATACTAACATCCACATGTTGGACACCAATCATGACTCCAGAGGATCTCTATTGATGAGGCCCACGAGGAGTTATCTATAGAAGGGAAGGGTGTGGGTAATATAGAAATACTTATCCATATGGCCCTTAAGGCCATGTGCATAATAATATACTACCCTGGGTTGTGAATAACAATTATACTTTAAAAGTAACATAACAAGGACAGGACCAGAATACAGCAAGATGCATTTGAAGTTTGGTGTCCAGAGTTTGGAGTTCCAGAGTTGGATCTCATACTATCACCGGTCAGGATGTGGATCAGGTCAGGATGTGGATCACTTGCACATTCCACCACCCCTGGAACATTTGGGGGTGCCAAAAATTATTGACAATTATGATTAACATATTAAGAATATAACTACATTTTTTTGATGAAAAAAAGCAGCTGTGTTGGAAGATGGGGGGCTATATATGCAGGCAGCACATGCTTTTAGCCCCCCCATGTGGTTATTCAGCCTTAAAATAATTGGTAAAAATCATATTTCACATATTGTATGTAAAACACATTATATACACGATGCTGGTCTTAGTACACTACCTGGATAGCCAGGTTCACTTTCAAGCATGCGGAGTGTGACAGCCCGGCAGGCTGCGGCGAATGTTAACAATTGTGACCAAATGTGACCAAAAATCGCCAGCATCCTGATCCACATCCTGTCTCGCACATCAGATGTCTCTGGCAACACGAACTCTGACTTGTTTGGTAATAAAAGTTAATAGGCATATAATTCACATGCAATTAAAGATTCTCACAAATTTTTAAAAAATGATTTCAAGTATCTAATTATTTATTAATAAAATGAGGAAAGTGATCCACATCCTGATTGGTGATAGTAGATCTAATATTGTAGGAGAACGAGCGTCGAGTAGCTTGGCTCAACTCGGCACGAGAATAGGTCTGTGCTCGCAACTCCTATTTTGTGAGACAGGCTATATGTACAAATAGTGTATTTTGTGAACTACTTCCTAGTGTCTTGTCTTTGACGCTAGGAAGTAAGTACCGTAGTCAACGTTGCAAGAATCTGTAGCTAACGCAATATGTAGTTTATTCTATCTGTCTTTAGGTAGCGCAGAATCTAGTGTCTTGTCTTTGACGCTAGGAATTTATTCTATCTGTCTTTAGGTTATGGGCCCCAGCCCTACCTGCTAAAGAAAACCAGGTCAACAGCCGGGGCTTACTATTGCCAAAATGACAAGCCTTGATGAGATGAAGGACTACCAGATGAGCACTGGGAGTGCTTATCAGGTATTTCCGAAGCTTCGCAGCGACAATTACTTCTCCTGGTGTGCAAGTATGGAATCAGTGTTGAGATCACTGAATCAGTGGGATGTCGTGACGGGAATGTACACCCTACCAGCTCATGCCATTCCAACGGCTCCTACAGATGAGGAACTGCAATTGGAGAAGGCGTGGGATTTGCGCAGAGTACGTGCATATACAGAAATAGACCTACGTGTGGAAGATCAAGAGCGCGTTTCCATTAGGACCAACCGTGATCCTAGTGTGGCTTGGAACACGTTGAGGTCTGTGTATGGCAACAGATTGGCCAACACTCGAGCCGCCCTGCTTGCCGAAATCTTGCACATTCAATATGATGGTGCTGGAATTCTGGAGCATAAGGCGAAAATGGACACACTGCGTATGAAGCTTACTGAGGCCAGGCACTCCATTCCTGATTCAATGTATCTCAATTTCTTCATCAATTCATTGCCAGAAGAGTATGACGCCCTCGTCAGCACGGTCAACTATGACCTAGACATTGTTGAAGAAGTTGTCAGTAATCTTCGCCAAGTGGAAATGAAAAGAGGAATACGAAGCGCTACCGCTGAAGGATCTGCCTTTGCTGTGACCAAAGGTAAATCTCAGAGAGGTAAACCGGGCAAAGCACCACAAACCCCTGCACAGGGTGTCAGGGGAGGTTCGCTGAAGAAGAATGTGGGACGTTTTGGCGAATGCTTTAACTGTGGGGGCCAGGGCCATTGTGCTAGAAATTGTCCATTTCCTAAGAAAAGGCGTGAAGGTGGTCCGCAGAAGGAGGTGAAGAAAGACTCATCATCAGGAGATCAGGATAAGGGTAAAGGGAGTGGCCCTTCTACCGCACAAGGCTTATTTTCGGCCATCGACACATCTATGTTTCTTGGCGACAGCCCTGTCACTAGACGCTGCTTTATAGATACGGCTGCATCAGGGAATTTTACACCTAAAATTGAAGACTTACACGATTTTGAGCCATTTATCAACCCTAGGTCTTTCACTGCTGCTAATGGAGCAGAGGTACAGTCAAAGGGGAATGGGACTGTCAAGATCGAAGTCAGCAATCGTGGACAAAATTACACCATTAAAATTCCACACGTTCAGTGGGTGCCTGACATATACACACACCTTTTTTCACCAGGACAGCTTATCAAGGATGGCTTTACCGTGAATCTCCACAAGGATGGCTGTACAGTCAAGGACCCAACAAATCGGTTGTTGGCAGACATACGAGAAATGGGAAACACTTACCCTGCTAACTTCTCCATCATACAACCACACAGTCCCCTCCCCATTGTTTAAACAATGACGGAACCTACTGATAAAGAGTTGGACGATCGACTTGATAATTCAGTATTGGCACTTACTGTGAAGACCGATTATGATGCCATGCGTTGGCACCAACGGCTTGGCCACTTGAATGTCGCAGATGTACAAAGTCTAGCCGGAAAGCACGCCACAGGCATGCAGATTGTTGGAGACAATATTTTGAGTGCAGATCGCTTAGCATGTATCCATGGGAAACAACACAAGCTGCCATTCAAAATTGGGAGGACACGTGCAACTCACATTGGCGAATTAATTCATATGGACTTGGCCGGCCCAATGGAAACAACTAGTTTTGATGGGAAAAAGTATTTCCTAATCATTGTCGATGATTATTCACGAGCGATCTGGGTGGAACCACTTACACTCAAATCGGAAGTTGTTTCCAAAATTTGGGAATATAACCTGCAATTTGAAACAGGTTATGGTGCCAAGATCCGAGGCATTATCGAGGATAATGGCACTGAATTTGTCAATAGTGAGATGCAAAGGTATATAAAAGAAAAAGGCATTACCTTTTATACATCCGTCCCATATACTCATGAACAAAATGGTGTCGCAGAGCGAGCAATCCGTACAATCACCGAAGGAGCATGTGCCATGCTATACGCTTCTAAACTGCCCAAGATTTTATGGTCAGTAGCTGTCAAAACAATGGCATACTTGTGTAATAGGTCCCCGGCACGTGCTAATGGAGGAATCACCCCCATTGAACGAATTACTGGAGAAAAACCTAATTTAGCCCACCTGCATATTTTTGTTCCCCAATCAGCGTAGCAGTCCCTAAAGAAAAAAGAAAGAAATGGGACTCACGATCGCGTATGGGATACATGGTAGGCTATGAACCGTATACTACAGGGTACCTGATCTGGTATCCGGGTAGCCATCGTGTAGAAAAGGTCTGGGATGTTATTTTCCATGAGGACGCCGTAGCCCCGGCAATACCAACATTGTATGGCGAGGATGATGCACCTCGTAATGTTAGTGAGTCTGCAGAGAAAAGAGCGCCAAGTAACACACCTCTAAAACCTCAGCCAACCCCTCCCACTCCAGTAGCCCAACAGCGTCTTTTTATATGCATCCCTGCATGTCATAAACACACTGTGTTTGGCCCTGAAGAACAGGACCATGCTACAATCGAGGAAGTCCCTCCTGATCAAGATGAAACTTCGGTCGAAAACTGATTGAGACTAGTTTCAAACATACCAGATTTTCCACAAGGTATAACACGTTCAGGAAAGCAACGAGGAGAAATACAGTCTCGCCTCGCGTCAGAGGACTTAGATGATGCTATTATCATGTCAGCGAATATTGCAGGCGAACCAACAAGCATAAAAGATGCGTTAAATTTACCAGGTGAAGAAGGTGAAGCATGGGAACACGCGCGTCAAGCTGAATGGCAAAACATGGTCGATCATGACGTATTTTGACCGCCTGAGTCTCCTCCTCCTAATACGCATATTCTCAAAACAGGAACTACTTTGCGTTCCACTAGAAAAGACGGCAAAATTTCTAAACGCAAAGTCCGCATAGTAGCCAAAGGATATAGCCAAGTACCCGGTCTTCATTTTAATGAGACGTACGCTCCTATTATGCGTTAGGAATCCCTCAGGACTCTATTGACCGTAGGAGCTATTTCTGAGCTTGAGATACGTCAATTCAATGTTAAATCTGCTTACCTCCACGGAATAATTCAAGAAGAAGTATGGGTTCAGCAACCTGAAGGTTTTGAAGTACCGGGGAAGAAAAATCTAGCTTTGCGATTGAAGAAGGTGTTTATGAAACAAAACAAGGCGGGAATCAATGGAGAAAAACATTGGAAGACTTCATGCAAAGGAATCTTGAGTGGCAATGTTCTAACTATGATAGAGCTGTGTTTTTCAAATTTTGGGATGATGGCACATGGGGTATTGTCGGTTTCTGGGTCGATGACACAACCTCCGTAGGATACAAAACGCAACTACTAGAACTTGAAGAAGCGTTTAGACAACGCTTCGGTCTTTCTGGTGAAGGCGACACACATTGGATCCTTGATACTGCAATATCGCAAAACGCTAAGCTTCATTCTGTCTCTGTATCTCAGAAAAATTATATTGAAGATATTGCAGTGAGATTCCAAGTTCACAATTCCTTACCATGCAAAACCCCTATCCCTCTCGGCATCGATTTTTCCACCCTTATGACAAACGACGAAGAGAATGATGAATCAAAAAATTTTCCCTACTGTGAACTCATAGGCAGCCTAATGTACGCTGCCATAGTTTCCCGTCCAGATATTGCACATGCAGTCAATAAATTAGCGCAATACTCGACGAATCCTAGCCGAGCTCACTGGAACTTAGCCAAACGAATTCTCCAATTCCTATATCATTCTCGCCATCTGTCACTCACTCTAGGCGGAAATCAACCAACCCTGTATGCTTATGCAGATGCCGACTTTGCAGGAGACAATGAGGACAGAAAATCTACAGGCGGATACACTGTATTTTTAGGAGACAGCGCCATATCCTGGTCCTCGAAAAAACAATCAATAGTCACGCTGTCCTCAACTGAAGCGGAATATGTTGTCTTATCTGAAGCAGCACGAGAAGTATTATGGACCCACCGATTCCTTCAAGAGATAGGACTCGACCTTGAAGGCCCCACCACTATCTATGAAGACAATTTAGGAACCTGAGCCTTTGCCCTCGATGAAAAATCCCCTCGCCACATGAAGCACATTGAAGTCAAATATCACTTCATCAAGAGCCATATCACCGAAAACACTATCAAAATTACGCACATCCCAACTTCTCAGATGACCGCAGACATATTCACAAAATTTCTCCCTCCTTCCCAATATGAATTTCATTTGAAATCCCTCGGCCTCGCTACCTCACCGCTCGAGGGGGTGTGTAGGAGAACAAGTGTCGAGTAGCTCGGCTCAACTCGGCGTGAGAATAGGTCTGTGCTCGCAACTCCTATTTTGTGAGACAGGCTATATGTACAAATAGTGTATTTTGTGAACTACTTCCTAGTGTCTTGTCTTCGACACTAGGAAGTAAGTACCGTAGCCGACTTTGCAAGAATCTGTAGCTAACACAATATGTAGTTTATTCTATCTGTCTTTAGGTAGTGCAAAATCTAGTGTCTTGTCTTCGACGCTAGGAATTTATTCTATCTGTCTTCAATTATCTCTACAACGAGCATAATAACTGTTTGTGAGTTTGGACCTTTGATCTTTACTTAACAGCTATGTCCCAGGAGGGGTGTTATCAAAACCACTATTCAATACTTTGAAGGAGTATTTGGGTTCATGGAAAGATCATCTGACTTGGGGTGACCATTCTTCAAAGACTCACATGAATATTTGCATGTTTCTTCCTGAATATGAAGTTATCTAAGTGACTTGCAGAGCCCTTGGTAAACCAAAGGGACAATCTGAAATGCCTTGATCAAGAAAGTTGCTTATAAGTACTTATTAGACTGCCTTTCTCTTCTAGTGAGGTTACCCCCCTCAATCCTATCTTCCCATCTCCACCCAGGAAGTACCTGAACACAGAAGCTTGTTCCTGTTGACATGGACATGGTTACATGGTAGCTCTAACTTTACTGATAGATTTTGCCCATACCTTCCATAGTTGTAGTGACAACAGCTCTATATACTTAGATGCATCCACCACTTCCAATTGATTGTAAATCTTAGGTATCAAATACTACGAACCATAAAGCATTAGACATGTGGATATGTGGACGGTACAGTCTGAGGGTAATAGAGCTTGAATTGAAAGTTCAGCATTCAAACGAGAGCGAGAAAAGCGGCAGCTTCCAAAATCAAGATAAATAAACACTATTACTTTGTCCGATTCTGGTTAAAAGGTCGGGCCTTCTTCGTCAACGTTGGGCTCATGCGCCCCATACCCTGGGCAGCGCTAGTCAAGCCTGGCGACAGCATCCCATTCGGTGGTGCAGCTTGCGTTTGCGACGAAGAGGAGCCTGGCCGGGCTTTGGGATTCAATGGTGACAACGCTGGTGGACGTGCTGGTGGTACTGTTGGGCCTTCACTTACTTTTCGTCGTGTCGCTGGACGTCCAGGAGCAACACTCGAACCGCCGCTAGCATTCGTGGCTGACCGAGTGTCTACCGTGAATCCAGACGGGCCGTCGCCTCCAAACGTCTGCCGACGCGCCTTCTCATGTCGCATTTGCACAGCTCGGAAATGAGAGAGAAGTTCTTGCCATTTGATGTCGTCGCGTGCAAGCTTGGATCGTGTCGCAACGGTAGAAACAGCTCTGTGAATAACAAGTATCAAATAGTTGTTATGCTGCGAACTTGTATTCGAGACTCACACGCGGGGGGTAATATGCAGGAAGCCCATCGAACTGACAGCATTCAGCCGATTCCTCAAGGAGACGAAGGCGCTACTCTGCGGCAAGAGCATGAGCAGGCCATAGAGGCACTTGAACAAGTACGGGTACTTTTCCGGCTCCAGGAGTTGGAGGCGAAGGTCTACGGGAAGTCTTAAGCATATCAATTCAGAGGCTCAGCATGTTCGGCATGCTTACACGTGAACACAGGCGACTCGATTAGCTGCACCAGTTTGTCAATCTGAACCAAGAGCGACACAGTTATCTCGAGATCTGCGCTATAATGCCAAACTGAATTCAGGACCTGGGTGTCAGCAGTGCTAAGATCCTTACAATATATGCAACAGATTGGATGCGTGTTCATACGCCTGAGCGAGAAGACACAGTGAGAAGACAGCCACAGGATTATGGCACCATGAACGATAGAGGGTTGTGAACAATGCTTGTCCGTCTTGCTGAGAGGAAATTAGACCCATGAAGACATAGTGAAGTGGTGAAGTTGAACAAGCTAAGGGAGCTTACCCGTGTTTCAAGATTCTTTAACCTCTTTCGGAAGTCCGAGAGCTCGGGAGACGTTATTAATATGATATTCAGCTTCTGCACAATCACACTGGCAAATTCTAGATCCTATATCATGTTCAGTGATATGAAAAATGGTGAATTTCAAGCAACTGACTTCTTCCTTCTCCAATATTTCCGCAAATGTTCGATATATGCGCTCCGTGTTAAGGCTCATGCAAAGCTGGCAGATGATGAGGCTCCCCCGCAACTCCAATAAGCGTCGGTCGGTACTGAATAGCTCCAGGAGGTTGATCATAAAAATCTTGAAGTATCCTTCTTCCGATCGTGAAGAGATTTGTGCCAATAGTCGAAGGTCATGTTTGATAACCTAAGACAATCAATAAAACATATCACATATATCATGCGAGCTCACCTCTTCCGATGAATCTGACAATGTTTTCAGGAGGGCTGGGAAGGTGCCGTCATCCATCGCCAGGATCTGTATGTCTCAATGAGTATATGCTGTCATAGTACACTGGCGTTTTCATTCACCTTCTTCGGCGCCTTCTGATGCAACATGATGAGCCATTTCAATGCAGCAACCCTAGTCTGCTCATGCTCGCTCAGAAACTGTATAGTCAATACATTGACTGTTGCCTGATAGTCGATGAGATCTGTCTCTTCCGTAGGCGCTGATGGTACTGGCGAAGCTGCTTTGACGGCGGACAGAACTGGAGAGTGGACACTAATGCAAGGCGACTGTGGGCGACTGTGAAGTGGACTGCTCGTCTCTGGGATAACGGCGATGTTACTCGTTCCCGGAACTGGGACTCCTGATGTGCTGTGAAACTCAGGGATGGTCGCGGAACGATGGCGGATGGGTATGGAGCTGGGCACTGGCAATTTCTCTGGAGGAAGGGGAGCAAGTGTTGATAGTGACTCAGAGGATCCGTCGCCGCTTGGCTCTCGATCTCGCGTTGACGAACGGGACGATGTTTGCGAAGCGATGGGTGGAGGTGGCGGGGAAGACGGGCCTGCTCGTGATGGAGGCAGGTATGAAACTGACACGGGTGTTGGAGTCGAGATCTCTGGAGGAGGTGGCTGGTTCTGGATGGCGTTGAACAAAAGCTGATCAGTGCGAATAGCAGCATTTCGTATGGGTTCAACGTGGTGCGCGAGGTTGGGCAGAATAGCGGGTATGAGGCGTGGGGTGAATGGAACCATAGTTTCTTGAGCAAAATCAAGAAACTCGGCAATCCATCGAAGAGCAGTTGAGCGCTGTATTTCGTCATCTATGCAAATAGGCGTTAGTTTTAATGAACAGGTCCAAGATGAATGTCTCACGCTGGGAATCAAGTTGGGAGATGAGAATCTCGACGATCGCTGGATGATCGATATGGACTCCCTGACCAGGTACATAAGCTGTCGATCATCAAAAGTCAATATCTCAACAGAGCCAATTTAGGAAATAAGATAAAAAGGAAAGGAGGGAGAGGAAATGCACTGACTCCCGGTGTCTCTATGATCCACTTCCTGCTCGCTGCCAGTCCATTCCTTGTCCCTTCCCTCCTCTACCCCATTTTCAGGGACAAACATTGCTCGTTCTGAATGCACCATCGTAATATCAGGCAACGTCTCCTTCTCATTTTCTGCCCTCCGCGCTTCTTCTCGTAGTTCAGCCTCTCTCCGCACTTTCGCTTGTTCCTCATGTCGTTTTTGGAGGAGAGTCACGTCACGGACTTCACGTAGGAAGTCAGCTAGCAAATTCTCGGTGGCAACTTTGACATCTTGAGTGGGATCTGAGAGGTACCTCCTGGTGTGTGGTTTAGCTTATGCGCTGGAAAAGGATGTGGCATACTCACAAGAGGCTATCTAAAAGTTCGGGCAAGAACGTGACCAGTTCGAGGTCCGGCACTGAGTCGAGCACCGTGATCCAACCAACAAGCCAGCTACGTGTGAATGGACTGACAACATACATGCGGTCGGCAAGGAGTGGAATAAAGTGCGCAAGAGAGAACGCCTTCTTTGACATAGGCCCGGGCTCGTCTACTTTGGTGATGGCCGAGCTCACCGATGGTTCGACAAGGACGCCTAAGTTGTAAGCCTCCTCTGTGCGCAGCCGGACCTGGATAGTCTCTGGATACTGTGGTACATAAATAGACGCCGATTCTGACACAATGTCTCGGAGAAGACGGTCCAACTAACAGCGCCATGAATGAGACGGCTATAGCGACAAGTCCCGGCACTAACCAGTTCTGCCCCGTTCTTAACAGAGAGCTCTGCATCCGCAACAAGCTTCAAGTTGTTCAGCATCGTCGTAGATACTATTGCAAACTCATTGCTCACCTTGCTCAGAGAATCAAATATTGGGTTGAAATAAATAAGTATCTCTCCTTTAGAAACTTTTGCGATGTTGTACATGCTCTCGCATGCAAAATATCGAACCCGGTTCTCCATATCCGAGAAACAGCTCAAAAGGGGATCCATGAATTTGGGCATATACGGAGCAACTTCAACACTGAGAGCAATGGCTGTGGCGGCTAGGCCAATAAGACCACCATTACGAACATGCAACGCGTTCGTGGTGGGAACAAATAGGTCTATGAGCTGGTCGATTATTAGGTGTATTCGTGCCGAGTCTCCATTCTGGTGGCACTCTCGGACAAGCCTATACACGGCAGTGTCAGGACGTGAAGTCCAATGTCGCCAAGACTCACTTCTCGAGTTCAAGGGCTGTGGCCTTGCGTTTCTCATACAACTTGTCGGTCAAGACGCGCACAAGCGCGGGGTCTGAGCGAACGACGATTTGGTCTGTCAGCGAGCAGTACACGACGGCAACCATGGATTTGAACTCGCCCATTGTTTCCTATAACCAGCGCTGGGCCAACGTAAAGAGAAGCAGAGAGAATGGTTCGGTCGACGCCAAGCTTGACGTCCAACGCGGCTGGGACCCACAGCCGCCCACGTCTCAGTCTTTGCTCCCGCAACTGGGATGCCGTTTGCCATGTTAGTCTTACCGCTTATCTCAGGAAGAGTTTCTTTTTCCTAGGAATTGTGTAACATACGACAGCTGTGGCTGCTAGAATGTCTTTGATCTTTACCACCAGGGAACATCAAGCTTCAAGCTCCCACGACTCTCCGGCTGACCTGTATGATGATTATCTCAAAATCGACAAGCCCATGTTCTTCGGGTCTCCATCATGAGGACATCAAAACATTCACAGATTTTCTCCGATCCAGCCCGAGGCATAGCCAACTATCTATCCTCTGTCCCAAGAGGTATCGAATGCCTAATAATAGCAAAGACAGCGCAATAACGATTAACTATATCGAAGGACAGATTTTACTATTGGTCCCCAGTCTCTGTACACGAAGTACGCAAACCGGATTTAAAAACGGGGCGGCTCATTTTCCAAGTTTCTAAAACCGCATTTCAGGAGTACTGGAAGGTTGTTATAAACAGCTCAGCTCGGACGTGGAACAACCATGGTTATGCAATTATTTACTTCCCAGAAGACTCACTGCTCACTGAACACAGACAAGACTTGCTTTTTATATATTGCTGTCCCTATGTCATGTTCAATTGACTGCAGTCTTGCCGCGAACGAGGGTTAGAGGATGTATTACAAGTATATGAGCTCGGAACTTGAGGTAAGACAATGGCAAAGGGTCACATTTGCTGAGTGGTGTTGTAGCTCTAAAGAAAACATGTAAGGTACAGATCTGACCCATATATCCTATGGTGATAACTAGAGTGTATATGTTACCAATAATTATTAGCAAACTGAATTGAAAATATCAGGCACACCATACAGTTGATAATTATTGGTAACATATACACTTTACTACAACTGTTTCAGGTACATAAAGTAGAGTTTGAGATTTGCTAAAATACTTCTGAAAATATAAATTTGCCATAGCACAACTGAAACTGTGGCTCACTACTGATGCTGGTGGATGATACTGATACTAATACTGATACTAGAGTGTATATGTTACCAATAATTATTAGCTCAACTGAACAGTGTGCCTGATATTTTCAATTCAGTTTGCTAATGATTATTGGTAACATATACACTCTACTATGTGGAGTTCAAAAATATTAAATCAATAATATGTAATTGCCTGGAGCATTTCCACAGGTGTTTACTCACCCCATTTGCAGCTTGCTCCTGAGGTGGATCTGTGTGGAGTTTGAATTTTGCTAAAATACTTCCAAAAATAAATATTTGCCATAGCACAACTTCAACTGCAGAATCAGAGCTGAAAATTTGAGAGAATAACCTACAAATACTTAGCTACAAATTTATACAATTTGTGTACAGTGAAATTCACTATATACAAAATATGTCATTTGAAGTAAATAAGCTCTGGAACATGCAAATCTCCAAGTATGCTCTTGATAGTGCAGAAGTATCTTGATATATGAAACAGAAACAGGAACTACTATTTACATCAAATTTTATTGCCCCCATGATATTTCTGGGAGGTTGTTAAGATGCGGACTGATGGGTGGTACCTGTTAAGTTCACAGATGTTACCCGGAACTTTGGAGGTTGGAGACTCAGAGGTCAGACTTCGAAGCAATATGAGGGGGGTAGGGACTTGGCTTCAACTTATGGGTTGTGCCACCTACTATCTGTCCCTAATTTTGGAGGTCAGAGTATCAGAGGTTGCCTGGAGGTTTGGACTCAGAGATATCACTGATAGTATCTAACTACAGAGATAGTGATATGAGAAGACTGGAGGTTGGTAACAGGAAATAAGTTGATATTTGAACTCAAGAACAGATACAAGATTGGAGGACTATTAATACCTCATATCCTAATTGTATCCTAAGAACGTGTAACAAGAAAGACATAAACATAGAATAAGAAGGATATAAGAGTTGAATAATAATTGGAGTTTGGAATAGGATTGGAGGTTTGGATTGAGCAAGGTACAAGTATTCTACTTTGGGTCATGAATGAGGATTATACTTTGAGAGGCAAACAACAAGAACTAAAATGGAACATAATAGTTATTTCAGAGTTTGGAGGTCCAAAGACTTGGAGCTTCAGTGTTAGATCTCAGAGATCTAACAGTACTGAGATACTCAGCTGAAGGCTGAGCAGAGTCAGGTCAGAGGGACTTGGCTTCAACTTATTACTATTGCACCCGTGCGGCTGCCTGTCCCTGTATTTCAGACCAGGGGCCCAAGGGCCTAGTCATGGAGGAGGGCATAGAATTAAGGAAGATACTTTGTTGATATCAGAACTGAGTAACATACATGTGGGGAATGAACTCATATACTAGAGTGTGATATGGAGATCAGGGAAGAGGGTGACCAAGAGGTCACATGATATGGGCAGGGTAGAATGTACTAATAATAAGGCAAGTAAGAATAACAGAATATAACTGGGGGTGTGACTGAGTGTGACTGAAGTATGCCGAGGCCGGAGGCCTGAGGTATGTGATCCAAAGTTCTGAGGTATGCCAAGATCCAAGGTGAAGCAGGGATCTAACAGTACCTCCCTCTTATGGCCAAACCCATGAGGCCATATGGAGTTGGGGATCTTGCCTTGTGGCGATCTTGGGAGTGGGGGGGGGGTCATGTACATGCACACAGGTTGGCTGAACACCTATTACATAAGAATTTGGTTGAAAAAACGATTTAACAGGAGGGGGTAGAATGGGCGGTTTGAGTAGAACTTATAACCATGTCTGCCCCATCAAATCTCAACAGAGGAGCTTGCCCTCAAGGTGGAATTCACAGTGTGCTGAGTGGCATTACAACAAGCTTGAGCCAAAATTTTTGGCAAGAACATGAGGCACAGGAGCGTGCAGTGGTGGAGGCCAGAGCCAGAGAAGAGGCTGAGGCAAAGGCAGTGGCTGAAGCTCCGGCTAGGCAGGTGGCTGAGGAGAAAAGGGTGCATAAGGCTGCGTGGAGGTAGCATGCCTTGGCAGAGGCCAAGAGGTGTCAGGCCAAGGAGTGTCAGGCCAAGGAGTGTCTTGCAAAGGACAAGGTGGCACTGATGCAGATGCTGTTGAGTCTGTGCACTCCCATGGCTAGGCCTTCGCAGGATGACTGATGGAACCTGGGGGCAGTCCTGAAAGGGCTGAAAGGGAAACAGCCGGTGAGTAGACCAATGCTTGGTTGATTTCCCATCTGACTGGTACAAGGAGGTGGCCAAGTGTGATGCATGTCAGAAGCTTCAGGAGAACTGCATCCGAGGCAGGGGCAAGGCCTGCCAGAGGTGCAATGCTTGAAAGGTTCAGTGCCCCTTTATGGTGGCTCCAAAATGAAGTTGGAGCATCCTTGAGTTGGAGGACAACTTGTCTGAGACTAAGCTGATGCCAAAGAGGGTGCAGATGCTGGGAGTTCAGCCAAAGGCGGGACTGGTGTTGGTTGAGCCTAGGTGGCTCTTGGCAGATATCCATGAGGATATCTTGACTGTCCTTCTCTGGATGTACCAGGAACAGCTGGAGGAGAAGAAGCAGGTGGAGGAACGGATGACACTGGCCAAGTCGGCAGTGAAGTCCCAATTTTCTATGGCCAAGGCATTCAGTCATTTGGCGACATTGCTGGAGTGCTTGGTGGCCAGTAAGGCAAATACAGGGCCTCAGGCTGAGAACGGGAGGCCGAAGGGATTGGGTGAAGGGTTGAGCATGGGGCCAGGGATGTTGGCCAGTGCAGAGGTTCAGGATTTGGGATTCAGGGATTCAGAGGCTGAGGTCAATGGAAAGGATGTGTAAAAAGAGGCAGAAGAAGAAAAACAGGAAATGGGGAAAGGGACGGAGAATGGGGCAGAGGATGGAACAGAGACTAAGAAGCAGGATCTGAAGGGAAAAGGGAAAGAAAAGGAGACCAAGAGAACTGAGACCAAGGTCAGGGAGACCAAGGAGATCAGGGAGACTGAGGAAGGGCAAGAAGATGAGACAATGAAGTAGGAGGCAGGTATTTTCTTAGATGTATCTAGTAAAGAATTGCAGAACTTGTATAACAAAACAAAAATCAGTGTGACTAAGACATGAACAGGTGAAATTTTGGGTTTTTGGAATTTTTGTTAAGTTCACGGACATTACCGGAACTTCGGAGGTCGGAGACTTCGGAAGTGTACAAGGGGGGGGTAGGGACTTGGCTTCAACTTATGGGTTGCGCCACCTACTATCATTCGGTCCCTAATTTCGGAGGCCAGAGTATCGGGGGTAGTCTGGGGGTTTGGACTCAGAGTTACTACTAATAGTATCTAACTATGGAGGTAGTGATGCGAAGAGACTGGAGGTTTGTAATGCGGAATTAAGTTGATATTCGAACTAAAGAACTGGATACAAGACTGGAGGACTATTAATACCTCGTAAGCTAATTGTATCCTGAAAACGTATAACAAGAAGGATATAAGAGGTGTATAACAAGTGGAGTTCGGAATAGGGTCGCAGGGTCAGATCGAGAGAGGTACAAGTATTCTACTTTGGGTCATGAAAAAGAATTATACTTTAAGAGGTAAACAACAAGAACTTAAAACAGAACATAATAGTTACTTCGGAGTTCGGAAGTCCGAAGGCTCAGAGCTTCGGTGTTAGATCTCAGGGATCTAACAATTTTGGGTTTTCAGGGTTGGAAACAGAGACATGGAGAACCTATTTACGAAAGTGACCATGATAGTAATATAAGAAAGAAATATGGATCAGGTCAAGGGGACCAAGGTCCAGGTTTGGCAGGGTAAGCGCTTGATGGAAGTCAGTGACAATCTTGGCCACATGACCTAACTTGGTCGTGAGGATCCAAGAAGTCTCTTCATTGATGCCTTCATAACCAGCCCAATGGACCAGGTATAAGAGGTTACAGGGTCTTTGATGGCAGTTGGTCTTAGAATCCAATATCTTGGAAATCTTGTACTCAGGCTTGCCATCAATTTCCACTGGTAGAGGTGGCAGCCAAATATGCTCTGGGATAGAGTTTGGGGTTGCAGGTTCAAGCATAGAGACATGGAAGACTGGGTGGACTGCACGCATGCTGTCTGGAAGCCAGAGAGTGTAAGAATGGGAACCAGCTTGGGCAATGATCTCAAAGGGGCCAAGGTACTTCTCAGCAAGCTTCTTTGAAGGCCGAGTGGTTCAGAAGAATCACACTTTGACAAACACAGAGGATTCTATGACAAACTTGGGGCCCAGAGCATGCCATGCATCAGCCAAGACCTGGTACTGAGACTGAGCGAGTTTAATCTCCTCTTTCAAGGCAGTATGGAGCAGGCCAAGGTCAATGGCAAAATCTTGAGCTTGGGAGGATGTGAGGTCCCATTCAGGGTGAACTGTGAGGTTCAGGTAATAGCCTTTGTTAGCATAGAATGGTGAAATACCTGTAGTAGTGCTAGGGGCATTGTTGTAAGCAAACTCTGTGAGTGGTAGCAAATCAGACCAATTGTCCTGCTGATAATTGTAATACACTCAGATGTACTGTTCCAATGTTTGTGTCATGACTGCTGTTTTCCCCACTGCAAGTTCAGCGAATTACCTCAATCTCCCCAATGTGCTTCCATTACGCTGATGTTGGTAAGGCCTCTGCAGTCAATCCCACTCCTATTCGCTGGTTGCCGAACATGATCTTCACCATCATGCCATGATACTTTGCCCTCATTTGTTAGATCCCTGAGATCTAACACTGAGGCTCCAAGCCTTCAGACCTCCAAACTCCAAAGTAACTATTATGTTCCATTTTAAGTTCTTGTTGTTTGCCTCTTAAAGTATAATCCTTATTCATGACCCAAAGTAGAATACTTGTACCTCACTCAATCCGAACCTCTGAACCTATTCCGAACTCTGCTTGTTATATGCCTCTTATATCTTTCTTGTTCTACATTCTTAGGATACAATTAGGATATGAGGTATTAATAGTCCTCCAATCTTGTATCCAGTTCTTTAGTTCAAATATTGACTTATTTCTGCGTTACCAACCTCCAGTCCTCTCACATCACTAGCTCCATAGTTAGATACTATTAGTAATACCTCTGAGTCCGAACCTCTGGACTACTTCCAATACTCCAGCCTCCAAAATTAGGAACTGAATGATAGTAGGTGGCGCAACCCATAAGTCAAAGCCAAGTCCCTACCCCCCTCGCATACCTTTGAAGTCTGACCCCCGAGTCTCTGACCTCTGAAGTTCCGGGTAATGTCTGTGAACTTAACATCATTTTGCATCATTTGTGCCCACCCTGCAGGGTGCAGGGTCACCGAGTGAGGGCAGAAGTCTGGTCAAGCCAATGGGTTTCACTATTAGATTGCATCAGCCACCTTGCCCCATGAAGGTGTCATTCAACCCCTACTCCATGTCCTAGTATGTGCTATTCTTCCACAGTGTTCTAAGCCCCTCTCTATCCATCCCCCCCTGCATTGGCTTTTACTATAAGTACTGCTACTTCCACCTGTATAGTTCTCTAGTTCAATTATCATACGTCTACCTCATTATTTGACTCCTCACTAGTAGAAAAAACCTTAGTACAATGATCCACTGCCTCATCTGTCGTTGTGTCTATTGGTGAGCTCAAACCTTTGATCTTATTCACTACACCCCCTTAGGGGCATTGCTGAGACCGCTATTTGCAGTACTTCACAGGAGTGTTTGGATTAGCAAAAGGAACACCTGAACTGGGGTGACCTTTCCTCAAGGACATGCACAATTCATTGCATACTACTCTTGGGTTATTCACTACGACTGTAGGCCCATGTTGGAATTACACTGACATTATATCTTTACTCCAAAATTCAATCTTGACAGTTTGGTTAACATGTTTGGTTTGACCATCACCTTTGGGGTGATAATCCAAGGTGAAATGCAACATTATGTCAAGAGCTTTACCAAGGGACCAAAAAAGGTATGATACAAATTTGGATCCACGATCAGAGGTGACATGTGATGGTACTCCATGCTTAGAGAAGACATGTAGCACAAATAGCTTTGTGAGGTCAACTGAAGTGACCGTGTCATAAGTTGGAATGAAGATGCTTTGCTTGGTGAGGTGGCATACAACTACCAAAATGGCAGTGAATCCTGAAGAGGCCAGCAATTGCTTAATGAAATCCATGGAGATTGAATTCCAAGGTTGCTCAGGGATCGGGAGCTGCTTGAGGAAACTGTAAGGCCAGTGACACTGTGACTTTGATTGCATACAAGTGGTACATGACTTGCAAAAGTCAATAACAAAGGTCCAAAGTCCTGGCCAAGTATATTCTTGGTGTATCAGGGCTAATGTCTTGTTTTGACCAAAGTATCCCAAGAGTATGTGGTCATGTTTTTACTGTAGTACTTGGAGTTGGAGGTTGTTAGCTTTGGGAACATAGATTTGGTCATCAAGGTGTAGGAAACCATTGTCAGTTTGCATCCATCTTGGGTTGGTGTCATTGCTGAGATGCTTTTGGCCACAGGGTCAGACATCAGGTTGGCTAATATATCAGCATGAAGCTTTTCAGAGTCCATCAAGGTGCTTGCTTGGAGTACGGGTGCTCGTAAGTAAGTGGCATGAAGTGATTTGGAGAGTTGTTGGTTGGTGAATATCAGTTGTAGGTTCTGAGGATTGACTTGGATCTAGTCATTACCTCCCTCTTTAGGGTAGACTGTTAGATCCCTGAGATCTAACACCGAGGCTCCAAACCTTCAGACCTCCGAACTCCGAAGTAACTATTATGTTCCGTTTTAGTTCTTGTTGTTTGCCTCTTAAGGTATAATCCTCATTTAAGACCCAAAGTAGAATACTTGTACCTTGCTTGATCCGAACCTCTGACCCTATTCTGAACTCCAATTATTATTTGACTCTTATATCTTTCTTGTTCTACGTTTATATCTTTCTTGTTCTATGTTTATATCTTTCTTGTTCTATGTTTATATCTTTCTTGTTTTACGTTTACGTCTTTCTGTTATACATTCTTAGGATACAATTAGGATATGAGGTATTAATAGTCCTCCAATCTTGTATCCGTGATTTAGTTCAAATATCAACTTATTTCCCATTACCAACCTCCAGTCTTCTCGCATCACTATCTCTGTAGTTAGATACTATTAGTGATACCTCCAAGTCCAAACCTCCGGACAACCTCTGATACCCCAATCTCCGAAATTAGGGACCGAACGATAGTAGGTGGCACAACCCATAAGTTGAAGCCAAGTCCCTATGCCCCTTATATTGCTTTAAAGTCCAACCTCCAAGTCTCTGACCTCTGAAGTTCCAGGTAATGTCTGTGAACTTAACGTAGACATCTGTTAGGGGTCATCCACAAATAAGCTCTCTATTTATGAACAATTACTAGGTAGTTAAATAGTTTCAAATATCCTTAGAAAAGGTTGTATGAATATTTCTTTATTATGTTCACATTGGGTCCATAAGGTACAACAATCCATTGGTTGCTGAGCTAAGATTTTCCACCATCACATGACTATCACATGACCTTGCCAAAGTAATCACAGTCACATGACTATTACATGACCTTGCTAGTCACATGATTATCACATGACTCTGCTGAAATAAGATAGTCACATGATGATCACATGACCATGCTGAAATAAGGCAGTCACATGATAATCACATGACATACTTAAGTGTGGGAAACTTTTACACTTAACCATGGATTGCTGTCACAAAGCTGTGACACCAACCAAAAAGGCAATAGCACCTTCCACAGCCTTCCAAAACCTTCCAAATCTTTCCTGAAGCTTCTCTATGCTTCTCTGCCTTTCTTCACAGTGCTACAAGGTTCTAAAGTAGTTACATAAGCTAGATAGATGTAGCATAAATAGCCTGCAGTT
>QFFB01003421.1:0-26952 GCA_003316465.1 Ramaria cf. rubripermanens | reverse complement strand
AATCTCTCCTTGACGTGTTCCCCCTTTTGGGATGGTGCCTTATGCGAGCCGTTTTTGGCAGGGGTGCTCGTCCCAGCTGATAATGGTACGAAGAGGTGGACTGGGACCACCGTGCTGTGAAGCTCGATGATTGTAACCATCGTGTTTACGTCACGTGAAATTGCTGCGCAAGTTCAGTAGACTCGAACACAGTGCGACCAAAGCCTGGCCAGCCAGATGGACTGATGGAACTCGGGAGGCGTTGCGGAGTAATATGTCCTATATAGTCTATAAGTACCATGCCTCAGACGATTAGCTTCCAGTCTAGGTTAAGTATCCAACGTAGGAGCCCCAGAATATTGCTGTCAGTGGCACCCGGACACCATTCACTCCCCTTGAGTTTGTTAAGATGGTGAAAGACTTATTTTCATTCGCATAAGGGACACTATACTCACTCCGATGATTCATATATCTGCTAGGGGAACAAGGATTGGAAGTCGCCGGGTTTAGTATCCCGGCATATAGGTCATGGCATTTGTTGCGTCGAGCCTGCCGTACTACCTAACGACACCTAGGTCAACAAAACAGAATCAACGAAAAATCAGTTGAAGGAAAGAAGGAATCCATACGTGATTACATAGACTTTTAACTTCACTAAATTGTACAATACGAACATACGTGTTGATGGCAGTTATGATCACACTAGTTCCCTTCGACCAGGGGCCCCGGATGAAAGTCGTTGCAGTCACGCGGTCACGGGCGGTACAAAAGCGCTTGAAGTTTTCTTGTGTGCTCTGAGTTGACACTTCCATTCACTGTAAGTACCAGTGTCAATTTCGCACTTTGGGATGAACTTTCTAGATGACGAGTCTGAACACGGTGACACCGAGTTTCTCGTTGTAACGTACTTGACGATTCCTTTTCAAATACCATTCATGCTTTTCTGACGCCCTTTTCTTCTAACGCTGTTGCTGTCAACATTTTTCTGACCGTCTTATATTTATTTTTGCAGTGTAGCATGCCCCCAAGACTTGAAGATGACTGGTCCGACTCAGAAGACGACGAAAGCGTATCCGAAGTTGAGACTTCCGTTTTGTTGGGTGTTCCGGACGGAGAAATACAAGACACATCTGATCTGTTTGATCCTTCCGTGTCGCGCATAGGTGGTCTTCCCGTGAGTCTTGTGTCATCTTGTTTCTTGCAGATGTAGCGATTGACCTGGTTGCAGGTATTCCTTCCATCCCGCCCGTTGTCCTTCTCCAGTTCGCAATGCACACTATGTGGGCATCCCATGCCTTTACTGGTGCAGATGTGGTGTCCCTTCGAAGGGAGCGCGATGGACAGAGCGCTTTATGTCTGGGGTTGTGAACGTCGGATATGTCAGCACAAGCATGGAAGGTGAGTTGTACGTTCTTTTCTAATTATTGTAGGCTTTTGTCTGGCGTTATTTACTGCGCCTTGGTCTACGTGGAAGACGTTGTCAGAGTAATGGCCTATCATAAGCAGTCCGATAATACCATTATCTTTTACCGTTCTCAACCTTGCAGTCCACCCTTTCGGAATGTCCTACTGATCAGTAGTTTATGAAAGCTAGCATACGTGTCTGGCGTGGACTCAAGTTCAATCCTACATATGCAGCCAAATTGGCCAAAAAAAAAGCTAGAGAAACGGAGAAGCTTGCCAGAAAAGAGGCCGATGCAGCCAGAGAAAGTGTGGAAAAGAGGAACAGAAGCATCAATCCATTTTCGGTGCGAGTTTTTGGAGCTTCATACATTTACTTCCGGTCAATGATATCTGCCAGCTTTCAGCAAGTACATCAACGGAAGTGTTCGGTTTGGGTACGCAATTGTTTAGTGCAGGCTCGTCCCCTCCACACAGAGAGTCCAGTGTTGAAGAAGAATTGTCCGCCGCCAAGTCAGATTCCGGAGATGAGGAGCAGAACGAGGGCAACATTGACACCGTGACAGAACAACTTGCATCTGTGGCACTCAAATCTCCCGCCCTGTCTACTGAGTGGTCTTCTTCGCCAGCTTACAAGCCCGTTTACCTCTCAACAATATCCGAATACCTGCCTCCGCCAGCTAAGTCTAAAATTAAGCCGGAAAGTCTTTTTGATGAAGATGCAGAAGACAACAAAAAGGCGGGGAAAGACTGGGGTTTAGAGGGCTGGGAAAAAGCTGTGGATGTCGACGCCACCTTTGAAAAGTTCGTGAAACGAATCTCCGGCGAAAATGAGCAGTGCGTTAGGTACGTTGTCTACGTCTTGAGCCAACGGCTGTATCCAGTAGCCGTTTACTTCTTGCAGGTATGACCTTAGGGGGATTCCGTTACCTTTTGGTTCGCGAGATAAATTGTTTAGTCGACTTTGGCCACCCCCACCCCCAGCTCCCTTCACGACAAAGCCTGGGTTTGCTGCGCCCATAACACAACGACGAAACTACGACCCAAGCACTATTGAAAATTGTGGATTATGTGGCAGTCCCAGGGTGTTTGAGTGTCAGTTGATGCCTAACCTCATCAATATACTCCGGGCTCAAGAGAAAAATGCTCGTACTGCTGGGAAAGATGAGACGGGTGGAGAACCGCCCCAGACAGAAGAGGAACTGAAGGAAAAGGATTTAGAGGTGAAGTTGAATGCGGGGATGGAATGGGGAACATGTTTTATTTTTTCATGCGACAAGGATTGTTGTGATGAAGGAGAGGGATGGAGGGAGGAGCTGGTTCTCGTCCAATGGGATGAATAATGCTGAATGCCACGTGAAATCGATTGTGATTGAACCTATTTGGCTCCGCGGCATAAATCTAGTTCACTTGGCCTAGATTTATGCCGCGGGGTCAAATTCTCGATGACTTTCTAACTTTATTCTGTGTTGCTTTACAATCAACTTCTCTCTGGAATGGGATTACACGATATGCAGCATTGAAACTGAAAACATACACCTCAAATCAATATTGGTAAAGTGCAATGTTAACTGTGTGGTACTTTACCAATGATTTGCGGCTGTATGTTTCAGTTTTGATGCTGCAAGACAATCTAGACAACTCCGGTGGTCTGCTGCACTGTGGCGGAGGGTTCGCGAGTTTCGCAAGAAGGCTGTCTGAGACACCTTTTTGCGAAACTCGCGAAACCTCCGCTGGCTCCGCGACAATCTTGCCATGCTCCCCCTATTGCCGTTTACTATAAAGTATAGCCATGGACGGGAGTTGCATCCAAATCAAACTATCCATCTCTTCACCCTTGTCCCTACACAACTATCAAGAACCATGCTCAGTGTCACTCGAAGCCCACTTGCCTCTCCTGCGTTTCGCACAATAACCTCAACATCATCACACGTAGTTACACCTTCTTCACCATTGTCCCGACCATCATACCCGTCGCCTGCTCATACCCATTCATTTACTTCAGTGAGAACACCAAGGGATGCCCACTCCAGTGGCCCTGGGACGCCCGTCTATGGGAGCTATTTCAACCTTGTGGGTGATTCAATGCCCTGCCGCTTCGGCGTCCCTTCCTCGCCAGCATCTCCTGCACCATCTTCCCTGCCTACTTCTATCTCATCAATACTGTGCCGTGGAAACGACAACCATGCCGCCCAGCAGCTGGGTCTTGTAAGTGGAGTAGCATTGGTTCCCAGCATCGACTGACTGGGGTGTAATTTAGGATCGCCTCGCTATCGTCAGTCCTTCGAACCAGACCACCAGGATGTCCCTCGACACCCAACCCCGCCGAAAGCCAACTTTCAAGACGGCTCTTCCGCGACCACCCCTTTCCCGAGATCAGACCGTAAGACCCGCTGATACTATCTATTCGCTTGCCACACCGGGCAAATTAACATGGTCAGACTCATTTGACTCGGTGATGACTTTAAAGCCTATCAAAGGGAGAGTTCCCACGCCATACCCCAAAATGGATGATAGTGAGTGGATCGAGGATGTTGACTCGGCGCTAGCAACAGTGTAGATACTAGGTACTAAATGAGATAATATTATTTGCCATCGACCCTGCGCGTCGAACGGTGGAAGAGTGGTTGTAGACGCCAGTGGGGGCGTCAGTTTGGTATCATCTTACCACATCTGTCTCCTAAGTTCTGAGTTCATTTCGTCCACAACATCAGTGTCTTACGACACATATACTATCATACTATCTCTAACCACACCGACCAACCCTAACCCGCCTCTTCGAGCTCACCAGTTGTAGCATTCCGTGGGCAATGACCCCAGCTTTTGATGAGCCACCGTTTCTCTCTATGACTTCAGAAACAGAACAGTTGGCTCCTGTGTCGACGAATTCGCTGAAGTATCCACATACTCGTGCTATCCTTGCTGCTATCGCTGCAAGCGTGAAGCTGCCAGATAGCGAGGGTCTGGACCCAGATCAAGATGGCGATGAAGGGCAGAGAATCAGCCCTGCCCTTGTATCGCGAGTGGTGGCATTGTTGCAGGAGGAGAAGGAGGACGAGCTTAAGGAGCATCTCAAACAGGCACTCTCAATACCAGACACAGTGGTCAGTGATGTTCTCCTCGTTTGAGGCCACTGCTCTCTCACACTAGGTCAGGATGAGTCTCAGCTCGATCACAATGTATTGGAGTTGATGCACAAGCATCGCGACGACGTCTCTGGTGTTCCATTTCTCTTTCTAACTCCAACCAAACGACCAATATCTCGCCCCTCTTCTCGTGCATCAACTCATTCTTACCGTCTTGTGCCAAATCGTCCAGAAACACCCAACTCGCTGCCTACCTCTCCTCTATCGTCCACTTTCAGACGGCCCCATACACCTCTTGTGTCACCTCTTGCCGCAGCGACTACAAGTTCGTATATGAACGCTGGGTCACTATCTCAACCACAACCACAGCCTCAGCAGGTACCTAGTGCAACCTCTTCGCCTCTTTCGTCGCCTCGCCTTCTAAACGCCAAAGCCATCGAGTTCCGTCCTACCCCAAGACCTCTGTCAGCAGGGGGATCCTGCGCGTCATCGTTAGTAGGAATTGCACCCAGGACTGATACACCGTCACCGGATTTATGGGCCCACAATCCATCTCGTGCCACCTCGAATCTTGCCATTGCGGCTCCCCTGGTGCCGGATGCATATACGTCTGCCCCTCGAGCTATCACGCCTAGCTCCTCGTTGCAGAGATCGTCAAGTATCGATGAAGACTACGAGGACGAGTTCGATCCATTCTCAACTAAACCTCGCTTAACGACACCTTCATTTCATCCTTCTGCTCCTTCGGATCCAGAGCTGCAGTGGTCGACGTCCTCCAACTCTACTTCTTCACAATCTACTTCCCTAGAGACGTCGTCGTCTGCAATCACGGGAGATGAGGATAATTCGATTTCATTCCCATATGATCCAAGTTATCTCGGCGGAGACCCCAGATATGACAACGACAGTCTTATGCAGCCGGAGGAAGGCCAAACTGCGGAAGAGCACGCTGAACTCCTCACAGATGGCATGACGCCCTTCGACGTCCTCAGCTCTGTGTTTGGGCAATCTGTGTCTCCAGCAGAATTAACTGAGGCGCTTGAAGTTAATGGATATGAGTTCGAGAGCGCAATGGCGTGGCTTGTAGACAAAGCGCTTCCACAATCGACACCATCCTATCCACCGATTACAGCTCCACGGCCACATCCGCACATGCAGATGGGGGGCCGAGTGGTAGTCGTTCCCAGAGAGGCAGCGTTTAGCATGAGAGGTAGGGGTGTGGTATTATCTGGTGGAAGGAATAGCCCAAGGTATGGAACGCGTCCCACGCAGGGCGCGCACAGGGTGTGCCGGTACTTTTTGGCCGGAGAGTGTATGCGAGCGGATTGCCGTTTCAGGTGGGATACCTCGTTTGTTCCAAATTTGTCTATTGTTTACCCATTGACTCTCGTATCCATGCTTTTGTCACGTACAGTCACGACCTTGAAAGAGCTATGTGTAGATTCTGGCTGCGAGGTAACTGTGCCAAACAGGAAAACTGCGAATTTTTGCATCATTTGCCGAAAGACGTTGATGTTTCTACACTCACCGCAGCGATGGGGCGGACGGACCTTCAGACTCCTGGCATAGATAGTCGCGAAGCTTCACCGGTCTCCACTCCTCCTCCTGAGGACTTCCCTACTCTGGGGCACCAGGACCTATCGGAGTTCGGAAAGGGACGCAAAAATACTTATCAACAAAGGCTTTACCACGACCCAGGACGTACTAGATTTGCTGCTGCTGTCAAAACGCCGGTCAATCCTATCCTCGCATCGGCCTCGCGGGTTGGTCGTCGCCCAGACATGCAACACGGTCAACTTCGAAGCGGCGGGATGCCCGCTCCGCGTCCCTCACCACGTATTAAATTGAGACCACCGACGCTACTCCCTACGCTGATGACTGGTGAATCTGTCAATAAGCTTTATATGTCTTACCGCCAGCGTGCCTTACAACTTGGAGCCGCACGGAACGCCTGTTTATCCCGCGCCGCAGACGCATGGAGGCGTGGCGATGGTAGCGCTGCCAAGCGATTTAGCCGTGAGGGCCACGACCTGAACGCTAAAATGGGGGGAGAGGCTGCTGATGCTGCCGGGAGGTTAGTAAGGGAGCGGGTAAGGATCGCTACGGAAGCTGTAAGGCAGCGCGATGCAGGGTGGAGCGATGAGCCACGAGACAGAGCTGACCGTGGAAAAGTCGTCGCTGAAGGGTTGGGCGTTATTCTTGGAGTTGCCAGCAAGGACGTGGGAAGCGAGAATGGGGGTGTTCGAGCTACACCCGACGAGAGAACTGAAATATTACTGGATTTGCATGGCTTGCACGCAAACGAGGCTGTGGAAGTACTGGAAACTTTCTTAGTGGCGGTGAGCTTAATTAATAGTTGCCTTCTTCATACGGCTAAAAGCTATGGGCAGTTTGAGAAAGGGGGTCTTTTTGGACTCGGTAAGTCAGGAGTAGTGTAAGAAATTTAATTTTATTGATGACTACGTCTTTGGCAGCCTTCGTCATTGTCGGCGAAGAGAAACATACTGGTAACCAGGACCCCGCTCGCGGTACCTCACGCGCTAGATTGGCAGCTGGGGTCCGTGAGTGGCTGCACGATTGGGGATGTGAGTGTGAACTATTTTGGTCTTCGAGCAAACAGCTAAGAGCACAACCCGATAGACCCTTGGAGTGAGAGAGATGGCATCATCTGTGTTGATCCACTCAGTCACCTATAACCACCGACCATCTTATCTTTTCGGATCCTTCGATGTATGGACTGCATGGACCTCGCTGTGTCTTCCTAGTTCGTGAAATTTTCAGTTTTGTTTCTAAATGTGACTGTTGTTGGATCGGCAGTAAGTATTGTATCCGTAGGCTTGTAGTTCGAGGAGAACAGAAGGGCAAAGAATATACATATATACATGAACTTTTCGCAGGTTTACATATTATATACATATACTGTTGCCAGTGAGGCATAGTGAGGCCGCCTGAGGCGCTCGGCAGCCTTAGGCTGTATCCGTCGGAAGCCCGGGGTGGCTTGATCATACGCGCAGCTCCCATAATCATAATTCGGTGCTCTTAGCGTTTCAGCCTACCTGTTTAATGACCCTAACGACGTCACCTGTACCACATCACACTAGTTGTCGCGCTCGTCGTAAATAATTGGCAATCATTGCGTTTGTCGGGTTTCTTCAACACCATGACAGACGACGCCGCTGCTACGTCAAACCGCTCGTCCATCGACCTGTCTCTTGAGCTCGAACGACAACTAGAGTCAGAGTCTCTACCGGGCACGCCTGCCTTTCACACGCACTCAAAGGACATTGACAACCGTACTTCCCTCGACCCACACGTGCTAGCCCACATCGTTACCCAGCTGCGCGATTCAGTGACACATATCAGTCGAGAACGGGATGACTTAGTTCATCAGCTGGCGGAGAGCCACTCCCGGGAAGCGGAATTCAAGGACTCGCTAGCATTATTGACAGAGCAATGCGCAAGTTTAGAAACGGAACTTGAGGCGGCAAGGAAGAAGTCTCAGGATGATGACGAAGCCATATCGATGCTGCGGTCAAAAGGTGTGTAGTTCTATCTCGTTCATGTTGCCATGATGGCCCATTTGGTGACATTGCAGTGGAGGAGAGCCGACGTGGCCTTATGAGACTCCAGAGCGAACGGAATGCAGAGACGAAGCGTATGACACTAGACTTAGGCCACCCCCGCACCCCTTCGTTTGGAAGCGGACCGCGCTCATCATCCCATAGGTCGTCGTTCACGCCTCTCACGGGATCCGGGCATCCTGGACCACCTTCAAGTTTCCGGCGCCAGTCTTCCACTGTCAGCGAGTCCGACCCTGCATTTGCAGAGTTTGTGGCGAGTTTGCCTGGCTCCCCAGGTGATCCACTTGTTCTCAATGAAAGCGCAGATAGCAATTCACTGGTCAATCGACGACGGTCAATGTTTGGAGCGGTGAATCGGTCATCAGCCAGCCATTTTGAAGGACGCATCAGCCCCTCAATGGCTGAGGTAGAGACAGTCAAACGAGAACTGATAGCTGCGAAAACAGAACTCGAAGAAACAAGACACGAGTTGACGGAAGCCAACGAGGCCCGCGAGGCGAGCGAAAGTTGTGTGAAGGCTTTACGGGATTTCATCAGCCAATTGGGGGCAGGAGATGCATCGAGTCAAGGGGAGAGCGTGCGATTGCCACCACTCCCCACTGACTCACATGTAAAGGATATGGAACCTGAGCCGAAACCACAGAAAGCTTCGGGGTGGGGAGGGTTGAAATTATGGAGAGTCGATACAGGCACCACTACATCAGCCTCTCAAGCATCACCTGGCGGCAGGCCATCCATGGACTCCTATCGAAGTACGAACGATCGCGACAGTGCATCTCCATCCACGGCAGTCCCCTTGAGGAATAAGTTTGGAGCATTCTTCGCGAGGGGATCATCTATCGGCTCTATTACAATTCCCCCACCCCATTCACATCAGGATGAGCCCATGCTAAATGGTTCTGATGTTTCTTCGTTGACTGAGGAGATGTCGGAACCGACTAGCCCTGCGGTTGACAAGACTCAGCCGGTTTTTGTACAAGAAGCTGTCGAAGAGGTAGAGGAAGGTACCCAGGCTAAGAACGGCTATAACCAGGATGCAGTTGGGAATAGTGATGCATTGAAGGTCGTCCCGGTATGAATTTTATGATTAATGAACTCAGTGGATCCCATGTTTGTGGCTAGGGAATGTATCCTCATATCACATATCTTGCAACTATCGTACTTAATTTCTCCTTATACACCGGTTTCTACCGTGATGTGCGTGAATTCTTGTACTCGGCAATGAACCGGCGCCTGATCCAGTAGAGGCACCTGCTTAAACACCGCGAAGCGGCTGGTTCCTTAGGCCTCACAGCGAGAGCTCTCATGGAAGCTCATGTCGACCCACGCACGAGGACAAAGGTCACCCTAACACCAGGCCGTATACTAACGTCTTCGTACGTGTCTGTTTCTCAGTAAAGAACCTTGGTGCTTGCTGAACGTCACTAGTATACCCACCCACCTGTTGACACAACTAGTGTTGTCCAATCTTTCCTTTGTATTCGTCCTCATTTCTGGGAAGGAGTGGATCCTAGATGTTCACATGTCACCCCTGTGGCTTGCTGTGAGAGTGCTTGGTTGTGGGAGCATGGGTGCTTTGGTTTGGGCAATCGCTGGTAGTGGTGGCTCGACGAACGATATTGAGGTGCGAACAGCTATCTCCAAAGTCCGGGACGTTTCTTATGTGTACACCAAGTGGTCAACTTTGGGAGGAGCGTCTTCTTTGATCGTGGTACAGCAAGTCGCTGTCTACATGGCGCTACAGCGCATGTCCGCCGTTCGGTGACTTCATATTATACAAATTCCGGAAAATGTCTTATTCAAGGTTCTTAGGACGCTCATGCTCATCCAGTCCTCCCCTTTCATGCTTCATTCCTTGATAAACCCTGCTGCTGTGGGTGCCTCTTGAGGTCATCTTTGGAATCCCTTTTCTCAAGTCACTTATGCCACAGACCCGCCGGTTCATCGTGACTCTAATGGCACTTGTACTGTGTATTCTTTCATCTACCCCACTCTCTTTGCATGAGATTTCGCGCGCCTTTCCCTCATATTTTGCTCTCCTCTTGTACGCGCTTTCAACGTATGCACTGGAGACTACCTGGCGGCATATGGAGCCAGTATTAGGGAAAGGGTTAGCATACTCCGCGACCACAGGCGGCGCCTTCGCGATTTCTTTGTTTTTATATGCAATGGGTCGTAGCACGGTATGTAGCCTTTTGTCGATCTATCGTTTACACTCATCTCCTTATACAGTCTCTGGTATCTGAAGCCCCAATCTTGCCCCTCTCCTCTTTCCTTCCTATTCCTTTCATTGCCGTGTCACTTCTATATGCATCACCTCATACCTCCCGCGCTGTCCGTAACATGGCGTCACCCTCATATAACTTCTTGCTCTCATTCTCTAGTACGGCAGCTTTTGCCATGGTTTTTGGGTATCTCGCCTTCCACCAGCCTTTTTCTTTAGTTGATGTGGTAGTCGCAAGCTTGCTAGTCTACGGTGAGTCCCGCGTGATAATTACGTGGACGGAAGGCTGAAGTCCCCATCGATGCAAGGCTCGGTTATAGATAAAACTGGGATGGCTGTCCAGACACCTGGTATCTCCCGCCTTGCGCGTGCGTACCTAAAAACAATACTGTCAAACCCGGAATCTCGGAAGATCTTCTACTTCCTCATGCTTAACCTATCATATATGGGCGTTCAGGTTGTCTATGGCGTAATTACTAATAGCCTTGGTCTGATATCTGATGGTAAGGAAATCAATCATTTGAGAAGTGTACTTGTTAATGAAATCCCGTAATTCCAGCCATACACATGGCATTCGACTGCATGGCCATAGCGATGGGATTGTTTGCGTCTGTTGCAGCAACTTGGATGCCCAATGAGCAGTATACTTATGGGTTAGTTTTCGTTTCGTGTGATCCTTCATGTTGTTGAGCTGTGACTGATTCCATGGTAGATACGGACGAATAGAGACACTTTCCGGCTTTGCGAACGGGATATTTTTGCTCTTGATTTCGATATTCATAGTATTTGAAGCAATCCAAAGACTGTAAGTCCCTGTTTGTTTTGAAGCGTTGCTGGGCCTGCTCAGCCCTTTCTAGCCTAGATCCACCGGAAATGAGTACGAATCAACTACTGTTGGTCAGTACATTAGGGTTGGGTGTCAACTTGTTTGGAATGTTTGCTATGGGAGGACATCATCATCATGTAAGAATGTTATTGTGCCTTGGTTTAATGCGATATCATGACTTACTAGCTGCACGGCAGGGTGGACACTCGCATTCTCACGGAACAGTGTCTCATGAGCATGACACTGAAACTCCTGACGACCATCATCACTCGCACTCGACAGGTGCTCACTCACATTCTCAATCCCATCACACACATGATCACGACCACGACTCTCATACCCACGTTCACTCTCACTCACCGCCTCTGACACCTGTACACCACCACGGCCACCCTCCCTCTCCTGTGCATACCCACAAACGTACTCAAAGCCGCATGGATGCCCTGAATATTCCACATCTGCATGCAAGTGTTCCGACTTCACCGATAACCCCCGGATATCGCTTTGGTCAAGATGACCATTTTGCTGAACATCACCATTCCCATCACATTCCCAACTCCCATGACCATTCCCACCACCCTGTAGTGCACGAAGGGCACAGCCACAACATGCGAGGGGTGAGTCTCCATAGTCATGACCTTGCCTCATTCAGCTAATGAGATGAGCAAGGTGTTCTTGCATGTAATGGCTGTGCGTTCCGCCCTCATTCATATTTCAGGACCTGCTGATGAGTTCGATAGGATACACTCGGTTCGGTTGGTGTAATCATCTCCACTATCCTTATACAGTTCTACGGATGGACGGGATTTGACCCAATCGCGTCCTTATTTATTGCTGTCCTCATTGCAGCGAGTGTCATTCCATTAGTTATAGACAGCGGTCGAGTCCTCGCACTCGATGTTGGAGCTCGAGATGACGGTATTCGACATGCTCTGAACGAGGTATTCATTTTTTGTCCCTGGTCAGATAATGTGCATCTGACAAATGTTCAACTTCCACAGCTAGTGCATGTCCAAGGAGTCGAATCGTATACTCAGCCGAGATTCTGGCCCAAGGATGCGTCTACCCTCGTTGGATCCATACATATCCAACTACAGCCCTCCGCTGCGTCTGTCGATCCGACAGGCCCACATACGTCTAAAGGTGTGACATATATTAACGTGGATCGCGTCTTGGAACGGGTAGACACTTTACTGCGAAGTAGTATAAAGGGTTTGGAAGAGTTGACGATACAAGTAGAGGGTGCAAAAGCTAGATAATAGTAACCCGGACTTTCTTTCTCTCTTGTACTTGTGTGAGCTGGACTAGGGTCGTGGGAAAGCGCCAACGACTAGATTTTTTCGATGTCTTTACTTGCACGACTCTTCACGACAACACGTTTACCACCCTCAGGCCGCACTGTCAGTGCGACTTCATACACTAGAGTGCCTCGAATTGGAACCGGCACACGGCGGCTATACACATCTAGCACACCTAGCGCGCCACCTACTTCAAATACTCAGGAGAAGCCACGCGAACCCCGGCTCTCTCTCACATTCACTTGTACAGCGCCCGACTGCTCTCACCGATCAACCCACGAGTTCTCAAAAGCGTCTTATGAGCGGGGCATCGTACTTGTGCAGTGCCCAAATTGTAAGAATCGGTGGGAAACTTGTGATAATCTCGCTATGGTTGCAGGCAGCTAATGTGAACGCAGTCACTTGATAGCTGACCACCTTGGATGGTTCAAAGAGCATGAAGGAACGGCGGGAGGTACGCTTCGAACGGTCGAGGATTTGATGAGGGCAAAGGGGGAGAAGGTCAAACGTGGTAGACTAGATGCGGGGGGTGACGTGGAATATGTTGAGGACTGAGCGCTTGGAGTCTTACTTGTGCGTGTATCGATATGATTGTCTATTTCGTTATGAAGATTCTTTCGCAATCGGCGGAATAACGTTATTCTTCTCGAGCAGGGACTCTAGATCACCTGACTGGTGCACTGGGTGACAAGGTCAAGAACCTTGCACCAAGTCAGCCTCGAGAGACTCACTGCTCATGACAATATCACATCCTCCTACGAACTCGCCGTTCACATATACTTGTGGCACGGTTGGCCAATTTCTGAGGAGACGCATCAGGCTATTATGTTCATGAGAAAACGCGAGAACGTACGAAAACTCCTTGATGTCAGTTCGCAGCTCGGAGTCTTCCAGCACATTGTATGTCTTCAACTTTTCTGCAGGGACGCCCTGCAGATCCAATATCTGAATCACAGCTCGTGAAAAGCCGCATTCTGGGAGTTTTGGAGTCCCTTTCATGAATACTACCACCGGGTCAGACTGAACTGCGTTCGATATCTTTGTGCGTGCATCCTGGGACAAGAAACGGTGCGCAATGGGTACCGCAGTACGAGGAGACAAAGAAAGTGGTAGCCGCTGTCGCAGATGATCAGCACTTGCATAACATACCTCGTAGACACTTCACTGACCAAAGGACGAGCAACTAGTCTCAGGGAAGAGAACATGGAGGCCGGTGAGTAACGGGGCCAAACATAGGCGCGGAACTGCTTATGTAATTCATACTGACTATCTTTACCGCCATGG
The DNA here is from genome assembly GCA_003316465.1 of Ramaria cf. rubripermanens. Classification (NCBI taxonomy): domain Eukaryota; kingdom Fungi; phylum Basidiomycota; class Agaricomycetes; order Gomphales; family Gomphaceae; genus Ramaria; species Ramaria cf. rubripermanens. The sequence goes on along the minus strand of QFFB01003421.1, from coordinate 13,273 downwards.
CCCATGGATCAAGAGCTCGAGGAGTCACTAGTCAGGATCTATGGGGTTTACGAGGCTGAGTGGGAGATTTGGACTCCAATGTGCCAGAAGTCGTCCAACATGCGTCGCATTGACACCGAAGACTGCAGAGTAGATTCAAGTTACCGCCTGCACCTGGATGCCTCGGCTCTTTGGCTACGGCTTCTGGGCTAGGGTGTAGACCGCAGAAACGTGTTATGGTGTGTATCTTTCGCGACTCATCGATAATATTTCATTCGGATACATTCGGAAATGCCGTTGTGATTTTGGACTTGGGTGCAGCGCCATTATCTCATGGCCAACATACACACTGCACACACGACATCCAGGCGAATATTGGCATCTTTGACCACATCTTCTCGGGCCATGACATCCCTAGTAAAGAAAGGGTGCGCTCTCCTTGCATCAGGCTTCTAGAACATGCAGTGATATGCGTAGCAGTGGAATAGGTCTGCCTGTGTACGTCGTCCCCGCAAAAGCTGCGGCATCCCCAGAGTCCAGATCGATCGAGTGTCAATACGCCTGTCTGCAGATGACGCAAAGAAGCTGGAAGAGCGAATGTCGATAAGTCTAACATATGGAGTCCGTCTTGCGAGAACAAGTCGACGTAAAGAAGTGTGAACCGTGTACAGAACTTACGACAAGTCGATAAGTCTACAGTATGGACACAGTCTTGCAGGAATAAGCTATGCCAGTCACGGTGATGGAGACTTGTCTGATTAGATAACAATCACATGCCAAGTGCAGCAGAATCTCTATCACCGCGCAATGAAACTCGAGAACCGTACCTTGGTGGTTTCTGGCGGGTTCGCTTTGCCCACTAACAGATAATCATTTCCTATGATTAACACTTGATGCTCGCAGATCCTCTGGCCTCGGCCTGGCGACCGTGCGCGACCTGCTTGCGCATGGGGCTTATGTCGCGATTCTCGACCTTGCGCCGCCGCCTGCTGACCTTTTGCAGGACAAGACACGATTCTTCAAGACGGACGTCGCAGACACCGAGGATGTGAGGCGTGCGGTGGAGGGGAGCGTGGCGTGGGCGAAGGAGACGGGGGCGGTGCTGGGCGGCGTGATAAATGCTGCGGGGATAGGGATAGCAGGCAAGGTGCGTGCATGCTACGGTGCATAGCAAGGCGTCACTGATGATGGTGGCGTGGTGCAGGTGATAGACGCGAGTGGCGCCCCGCTGTCGCTGGACCTGTACAATTACACGTTGGCTGTGAATGTGGCGGGGACGTTTGACTTGACAAGAATGGTGTGTCAGCACCTTGTAAACGTGCCGCCGGAGGGCGATGATGGGGAGCGGGGGGTGGTCGTCATGGTGTCGAGCGCGGCCGCTGTGAGTTACTGCGCGTGTTAATTATTGATCATAGCTCATAGGGTGTAGTTTGAGGGACAGACCGGGCAAGCGGCGTATGCTGCGAGTAAGGGTGCGATACGCTCCATGACACTCCCTCTGGCACGGGACCTTGCGCGCCACGGGATCAGGGTGCGTCTTCCTTGGCGGGTGACTGGCACCCCACGCTGACTATTGCACAGGTAAACACAATCGCACCGGGGCCGTTTGAGTCGAACATGACAGCGCGGATGCCGGACAAGACTCGTCGGTCAATGGAGCGCGAGCTGGTGTTTCCGCGACGGCTTGGGAAGGGCGAGGAATTTGCGGAAACGGTAAGGTGGATCCTCGAGTGTGGATATGTGAACGGGGAAACAGTGAGGCTAAGTGGAGGGGGACGGCTGGCATGGAGACTATAAGCGTAACAAGGAGGATTCGTTTCAGCAATTGTTGACACCGAATCCTCCCTAATGGCATTGTGCTGATGCTGCATACATGGTTACGACTCTGGGATATGATACAGCTGTAATCAGGGCCCCATCAGAGTAGAGGTTTTGATGGGGATTTGAGCAGGCGATTTGGAAAAGATTCGGATTTGGATTTCGGCCGGCACCTCAGCGCGCTGCGAGCTGTACCGTGTTAGGACTCGTAATGGCTGATCCATTCTCGAGATTTGCTACATGATGCATTGAGGGAAATGCGACTTTTCCTCCAGAGGCGACTTGGAATTCGCGTTAAACGTCCAGCTGCTCAAATTCAATTCCTCTGCTCTGACGGGCGGTGTTTCCACATAACTGAAAAAATTAAAACGTTGTTTCTCGGGGGGTTGAACTCCACGAGGGGGAGAAATTGGAGAGGGCAAAAGTAACCAGACGGAAGAAACTTACATACCACAAAACCCAGATGTAATTATCAAGACCAAGGGAGGAATGATAATTATTAATTAGAGAGTATTATTTGCTACCAGTATGTATTAGCAGCCTGAATTGAAAATATCAGGCACACCATTCAGTTGAGCTAATAAATATTGGTAACATATACTCTCAGGGAGGATTCAATGTCAACAATTGCTGAAAAGCCAGCTTTTTGATGCTCCACCTCAGGGTAAAGCGGAGCAAAACATAGCCCAGAGTTTACCAACGCGTCTGCGCTAGTGGAGCGTTTTTCAACCTTTTGTGGAGCCGTCTCAGCCATAGCGCAGTTCTCACTTCTCAGCCTCTGATTTTCAGCAATGGCCGAATCCGCCCTAATGAGATATATCCGAGCAAATATTGATATTGAGGCCTGAGGGTCACCGTATCCCGTGCAGACCGTGCATTGCTTCGACAGCTCCGTCGGAGTCGGGGTTCCAGCTTATTCAGCTTGTAACCCAACCTGCGGGACCGAATCCACAAGAGTTGGCTTGAATCCGTTACTTGACGCAGCTTCCTCTAAGTTTAAGTTTATATAGAAAGGCCCTGACGCTAACGCTCCATGACGAGCCTCACGGAAACCTTCTGCCAAACGTTTGGCTAGGAGATGTCCGAGCCCTTCGTTTACGATTTGGCAAAACAAGCCGTCCTCACATATGAGGCCAGTATACGATTATCTATGCTTGGGATCTACGCTCTGAATTCTTCACCCCCTATCTGTATAACCCAACTTTACTGTAACACAGTGGCACTTTCCGGTCTTTCCTGCCAGGCTCATAGATCGTATCAATGATCAGCTTTATCGCTTATTATAGTTCATCGGACTGCCTCTCAATCAGGATCCACGCTGCAGACATCCAAAAGAATGCAGGCTGCTACACATTGCATACAGGAATGTCCTGTTCAAGGTGTGTCTCGGGTGAGGGACCAGCGCTCGCGCAAGATTAGGATCTGCAATCAAACGTTAACTTTGTGCATGGACAATATAGAGTCTCATCCTTTAAATAAGACAATGCGGTCCCGCACACATTCGTACCTCGAGGGGCCCTCTGGGTGCAACACCAAGCACTCTGAAGTCCCGAACTATTCAGGTTGACTGTTTTTGAAGTTGGTTTCGAAACTATCTGACGGCTGAAGAAATGGCACTGCAAGTTCAGCTCTTAGATGTATGTATTTTGTGTACGACTTTCAGCTGCTTTTCTAATGTTCCTAACGTGTCAGCTCTCTCCCGTGTCTATAGCGTATCTCTCGCTTGGAGGCTTCGTTGTGTTCTTCAGCATGATATCTTTACTTGTTAAAGAAAAAGTACGTCTGTAGTCTTGTCGTGTTAATAGCGTCTCATAGAAACAAGCTATATGTTGGAGAAGCAGTCCTTGCAACAGCGTTCGGAATCATCATCGGCCCTCATGCGCAAACATTTTCAACCCGCGTTCTTGGAGTCCCAACTCGGATGCCATAACCCTGGAGGTCATGCGCATCACACTGGCGACTGGACTCTTTGCGATCGGCGTTGACCTGCCACATGGTTACCTCCGCCGCCATTGGAAGAGTCTCACCATCATGGTCGTACCAACAATGGCGATAGGGTGGGTGTCCTCGGCCGGTTTCATGTTTGCGCTGTTTCCGGGGCTTAGCTACATCTCCGCCCTGTGTGTCTCTGCTTGCCTCACGCCGACGGACCCTGTGAGTTTTTGTCCCCAGTCGACCGTAGAACATTATCTCACAATCTCACAACTTGAAGATCCTGGCCGTGGCAATCACATCCGGCACATATGCTCTGAACCATGTGCCAGTCAATATCCGGAACCGTGAGTTAAGATATGTTTTCTTTGATTTGCAGCGGCTCATGCACACGTCGTGTAGTAATTGCTGCAGAATCCGCTGCAAATGATGGAATGGCCTATCCCTTTCTTAGGTAAATAAGACAGGTACCGTGGCTGATGATACCCACTAATCAGTTCGCCGCATGCAGCATATCCATCTACTTGATTATAGAGTCATCCAAAAGAACAGCCGTAGGGTTGTGGTTCCTCGTCGGTTGGCTATGTAAGTCAATCTCAACAATGTTAGGTTGGTAACACTGAAATATTAAATATACATTGCTATACACAGATCAGGTGATCCTTGGAATCGTCCTTGGGGCTTGTCTCGGGCTTGTATTCTGTCACGTAATGAAATACTCGCTCAGAAAAGGCTTCATAGACAGAGAGTCTTATGTAGCTCAATACATTGCGTTGGCGTTCATGAGTATCGGTTTGACAAGTCTCCTTGGTAGCGATGATCTTCTTGCAGCCTTTGCAGCAGGTGGGCACCATGTTTACTTGCTACCAAATTTCATCACTCACCTTGTATTCAGGGACTGCTATTTCCTGGGACGGGGATTTCACAGCACAGACAGAGAATGCGATATTTTCATCTGTTATTGACTTTGTCCTCAACTGTGGTGCATTTATCTACATCGGGGCATGGCTTCCTTTCGCATCTTACAATTCGCCAGAAGTAGGCAAGGCATTTTTTGACTTTGAAATGACACTTAATCATGAGCTTAGCTCGGCATTACTCCTTGGCGGCTGGTTATCTTATTACTCTGTCTCCTCGCATTCCGCCGCCTACCCTCGTTGCTTATTCTATACAAGTGGGTTCCAGACATTCGTGACTGGCGTGAGGCTTTTTTCTGTGGTCACTTCGGTTCGTGCCTTGTCTTTCGGAATGGTAATCGACATAATGCTAACTACGACACGCATTCTAGGCCCTATGGGCACGTTTCACTTCGTGCGTCTTGTTACCTCGATGGCTTATCTCTAGACAACAGGTGTCGGAGCAATCTTCATATCTACCCTGGCGGTATCAAAACTTGACCAACCTCAGTCACCGCCACAGAGTCAAGAGGAGCGACTCGCCGCAAGTCTCCATCCGATCGTGTCATTCGTCGTTTTGGGATCAATTCTTATCCGTGGGTCACGCTGAAATACATCAGGGTGTTTTTGAATTTTGCTATCTTGCAGATGGCTTGTCGATACCTTTTTTTACCGCCGGTCGGCGAACGGTTTCGTTGACTTCGACGTGGTCGCGATCTACCACCATCACTCAGGGCTCTTCACAATGGTTGACTTCGACACGATCGATTGCCAAGCCTGTGAACCGATCTGATGCAGACATTGAGGTGGCTCTAGAACGAGATATGACGCCTGGAGGCTCCACCATCTCGCATTCTCTGCTTAGTGAGACCCCACGCCTGAGCGGGCGACTCGAGAACTCTCTTCAGACACGGAGCCTCATCCGGAGCTTGTCATGATGAGGACAGTGACGAATCAATCGACGAGGCTCGTCGGGTTTGATGCAGGTGTCATGCTTGAGGGGAAGCGCGTCCTCGCCGCGGATGATCTGCAGATCGCGAGTGCCGCAAAGCAGCGCACCATCCGCTCAATTCCACGAATGACAACTATCGTTGACGAGGTGGTCTACTTCTCACGAATTTACGGCAACGTAGAGACTCCTCGTGATATACGCTTGTGCTTGGGGGTAGTTTAGTCAGCCCCTCAAGATAGATAACTTACTGTATTTTGTGTGCTATCACGATATCACTGTGATTCTGAATATGTACCGTATCTCTACAGGATTGCCGACTTGAGGAAAGCGCTCTACGTAGCACACTAATTACGTAGTGCACTGTATATGCTGCGCACACTCAATAATGCACACTGGAATTCTATTCCGTCGTGGGAAAGAACCACCACGTCCACAACTTGAACTCGAGTGGCAGAAAACATTCAATGAGTTTCTCGGATATCTTCAGATTTCTGAGGGGCTTTCTGGGTTCATATGAAATGTTTTCAAGTTCAAGCTGTAGACGTACCTTTTCAAGGCCGCTCAATGGAATGATCACTAGATTGCTGTTACATAAGGGACTACGGTAAGAATTCACTGGCAGGGCGAAATGCATCACTAGGATATGCATAGGTTTGAACCTATTGCAGGACTCTTCTCCAGAGGTTGCAGAGTGTGTTAATGATCGGGGCCGAGCATGGCCCGGCGTGTCAGGCCATCATCTGCTACACATCTTTGATAAATAAATCCCAACTTCCATGCATGTCAGCTGGAGGTCTTGTACAACAGGAAGCTGTTGCAACTCCGCCTCCAAACTAATTCTGAATTGACAGAAGGTAAGAGCAATATTAGATGTTTATTTTACACCTTGATGCGACATGAGCGGCTGTTCGTTTTTTCAGCCGTAAGAAGCATCATCGCCACGTCAGCTTGAGGTAAATTTAACTCTGATGCAGAACATCTCAAGAGGCATTGTTACTTTGTTTCCTAGCTTTAGAATGGCCAGCCGTGAAATAAATATGGACTGAGGGGAATTAAATCGGAGTTACGAAGCGTCAACCGGGGGTGTGGATCGTTCCGCACCCTGCCTCGTACGAGAAGGACTATGTCCGTCTGAAAACTCTCGGGGTTTAAGTTGCGTTTACCAAATCACTCTTATTTCCAGCTTACTACGTCTAAAACACAACGATGATGGCCCTTGCCCAAGTCACCAGCACGATGCAATGAAACTCGAGCAAACCATCTGTGGGTTCGCGCCCCATTTTGCATGGCTCGTATGCTCGTTGTAATACTCATACTGGTTGTCTGCATTCCCTCCTGGCGGACGACCTCATGTATGCAGCTTGAACCGCGATTTTCCGCCCCGCGCCACCACTTGCAGACCTTTCACAGGACCGGACATGATTCTTCAACACCGACGTCGCAGAGCGTGGAGTAGGGATATATGAATGGGGAAATTCTGAGCTAGAGTGGCCGAAGAAGAGTACTGCCAGCAAGGTGCAGTGGCATAATAGTGGCCAATATGAAGAACAAAAGGGTGTAAATTAGTCTAACAAATGGGAAAAGTCTAACCTTGTCAAATAGGACGCGAGCACAGTACGGTAATCTAGTTCTAATCTAGTCTAGGACCGTAAATCATTGACTTATATGGTATATCTTATCTGCTGACTCAGCAGCATAATTGTAGTCCCAATCCATCTTTTCCTCTTACCACCACCGTCTTGCAAATCGCTCTCAAGGCTCCGTCCCTTGTCTGCTACTCTGCTCGCTGTCCGCTCTGCTGCCGCTCGCTGTTCTACACGACGTCCGTTGCTAACGTCATGTTCATATCAACTGTGACGTCCTCGAGGCGGCGGCGCATGCTGTGCATGTTGCTACATCGCGTAAATTTTGCATGGACGGACATCTCAGCGCTTCACAAATGAACCTCAAGCCTCCTTCCTAATCCGGACACACAAAAAAAATATAAAAAATATTTCGTTCTTCTGCTCTACCTCCAGACTCAAGTCTATAAAGTCTCGGTTCCGCCTCCGTGGTAGGGTTCGCTTTCCCTTTCCCCAACACTCCCGTGCCTCTGTCTTTGTATCAATACTATATAGCCAGCAATGGCCACTTCCCGCACAGTATACGATCCGGCTGTGGGGCCCACCTCACCTTCCGCCCACATCAGCCCCATCCCCCCAAACTCCCCCCGTCCCTCAGAGTCCAGCAACCACTCCCAGATCACCCTCCACATGCCAGACGGGCCAGACGTTCCAGAGGTGCCCCCAACTCCCACCTCCGTCTCCTTTAAGCACCACCACGCCCAGCCGCTTTCGCCTGTACCTGCAAAGCCATCGTTCAGCAAAGAGCCGGTGCAGCAGGATCCATGGGATTATGATGCGCAGAACCCGCGCAACTGGTCTTTACGCACAAAGTGGGGCATGACAGCCATCGTCTCGCTGTACACATTCGTCGCGTACGTCACTTTACCACTCCGGTCTCTCCTTCACTTCATTCTCTTCCATGCAGCCCCCTTGCTAGCTCAATGATGGCCCCCGGTCTTCCCGCCATCGCAGTTCATTATAACATCCCTAACCCCACGATCCAGGCCCTCACTCTCAGTATCTATCTTCTCGCTTTCGCCGTAGGTCCTCTTATCCTAGGTCCTCTCTCGGAAATATACGGCCGTGCGTGGGTCCTCCACCTCGCGAACCTGTTCTTCCTCGCTTTCACCCTCGGCTGTGCGTTCGCGCCCAACACTGGCGCTCTCATCGCTTTCCGTTTCTTAGGTACGCGGTGTTGTTTTTCTCCCGCCATTCATCAACATACCCTGCAATACATCAATATATTCCCCCATCATCACCATATATTTCATTCCAATCACAAATCCAAATCCACAGTCCATACGCCCCAAATGCTAACTTTAACCCTTGTTCACAGCTGGCCTTGGTGGCGGTGCCCCCGTCTCCATAGGCGGCGCATGTATTGGTGATCTCTTTGCCCCCGCGGAGCGAGCGACGGCCATGTCGATATACACGCTTGGACCTTTGCTAGGTATGTAACCACCCGTCCCTCTCAGCCACATGGCACGTTGCACAGCCACTTGACACTTCCCATCATTTTCGCACCGCACACACTGACACACGCACGCACACAGGTCCCGTCGTAGGACCCATTGCAGGTAAGCACTACAGCGTCGCTCCTCACCCGCTGTCTAACACTAACGCGTCCTACTAGGCGGCTTCATATCAGAAACTATCGGCTTTCGCTTCATATTCATCACCCTTGCCGCCCTTGCCGGTCTCTCTGCCATCATTGGCATTCCCTTCCTCCGGGAGACTTATGCCCCCGTCATTCGCGCGCGTGCCGCGCGCCGCCGGGCGTTTGATGTTGAAGCGACGGTGCTGGAGCAGCCTGGGAAGGAGTTGTTTGGCCCAGGGTCACAGAGTGTGCAGGCACAACAGAAAGGGACGAAAGAAGTGCTGTGGACCAATTTGACGAGGCCGGTTGTGTTGCTGAGCACGAGCTTTATATGTTTTATATTGAGCTTGTTTATGGCGTTGTACGTGAATTTTCTCTTCTCTCCCCCTTATTTGTTTGTTTTTTTGCTGTATCATGGATGTGTGTTGATATGCTTGCTTGCTTGCAATAGGGTATACGGGTTCTTGTACCTCCTGTTTACGACGTTCCCGGAGCTGTTTGCGACGACATATGGGTGGAGCCCTGGTATATCTGGTTTGGTGAGAGAGTTCCATATTTGCCTAGGTGTTGGGTGACTGACGGGGTTGTTTCGGTAGGCTTATTTAGGCCCTGGGATCGGATTCGTTACGTCGACGTCGCTGGGCGCGCCGCTTATGACGAAGATATACACCACTGTATGTATTCTTACTCGCCCTTTAAGAGGTAAATGCATACTCGATGCTAATCCTTCTTTTAGTTGACTGAACGCAACGGTGGCGTTCCCAAGCCCGAGTTCCGCATACCAAGCATGATCATAGGGAGTGGGCTTGTCCCTGTCGGTCTCTTGTTCGTTTTATTTATTCTTGTCACAAGGTTATGTTCTGATTTTTATTTATTTCTTGTAGATGGTATGGCTGGTCCGCCCAAACAAGGCTCCACTGGATTATGCCCATCATCGGGGGCGGGATATTTGTGCGTATAGATCTCCCCAAGGAACAAAAATTAAATAAAAGCAAGGATACTGATGCAATGATATAATTGTAGACGTTCGGCATGATGCTGATATACATTCCGATTCAACTCTACCTAGTGGATGCATTCCAGTATGCCGCGTCGGCTCTTGCGGCTGCTGCTGTACGTCATTTTCCTCTAATTAATTAACTCAAACCCTAATATAGGGCCCTGACTTTTTTTTTGTCCCCTTTTCTTCTTATTGTCTTCGGTTTTTATTGTTGTTATTCTTGCCATAGGTCTTCCGTTGTCTCTTTGGCTTCGCATTCCCGCTGTTCGGGTCACAGCTTTTCGCTGCACTCGGCGCCGGCGGCGCGAATACCCTCTTGGCTGGGATCGCCATCGTCATCGGTGTGCCCTTCCCGATATGGATATACTACAAGGGCGAGGGCATGCGCGCTCGGAGCAACCTTTCGCGGTGAGCGGCGCGAGGCGAGGCGCAACGCAAAAAAAGAAGGCATATTGCGTTGCGTTTGTGGTTTTTGGGTCTTGGTTTGGAATTTTCGACTCTGGCTTACGACACCTCCCCCTCTCCCCCGCTGCGACGCTGACTCTACTCTCTCTCTTTCCTCCCGTGTACACACCCTCACCCCTCCCCTGCCTGGCGCACGCCCGTCGGAAGGACCCTGATAGGTAATGGGGACCCGTCCCCTACACGGCATTGGCATACCACCCCGGCCTGTCCCGCTATCTCCTATTCTCTGGTGTTGACCCAGAGCTACGTTGTGGTCGCTTTTGATTTGACTTTTGAAGCTATGTTTATTGGTCTGCCCCGGGGAGCAGGCGCTCCTTTGTGCGTGACGGACAAGTTTGTTTTCTTGGGACTTTAATTGTGTTGGCGGAGATTCCAGCCGCACAGCCTCTCGTTTCGTCTGTATCTCGGTTCCTTTCCTCTGTCTCCACACTTGCATCTATATTTTGCACCTACACTCTGCACCTACACTCATACACCTACATTCTACCCGACTCATTCGTTCATTCCGCTCTTCCTTCTTTATTCCTTTCACTCGCTATTTTTTCGTCTTATCCCTCACACGCACGCATGCATACACTCTGCACAGAAACAACACGAGCACCTTGGAAACGCGATCCTGATCCTGACCCTAATTCTTGATCCAAACCTAATTCCTAATCCCCCGATTCCAAATTCGGGCGAAAAAAGGAATTCGAAAAGGAAATGACGAACGAGACCCGCAATCTCTCTCGTTCGGATTCGGTCGCGCTTCTTGTTGTCGCTTTATTATTACGCATGCTGTGCTTTCCGGCCGTTTTGGGACCACAATCGGCCTGTTTTGGGAGACGACGACGAATCAGGCGGTGAAAAAGAAAGGAGAAGAGAAGATAGAAGAGTTGACGGTCGCGTGATGGTGATAGGTGCGGCCCTGTGCGAGTTTGATGATCAGGAACGGGAAGAAGGAAAGAAGCAGGGGGCGAATGGATAGGCCAACGAATCGCACCCACGATAATAACGCCAACAAGCAAAGACCAAAAACCATGATCAGCAGCAGCATCCACATGTAGTTTCCCTCCTCCGCTCCCCACACCCGACATGCCGGTCCCGATCTCCCATCCCTATTTCCAGCGTATCATGCCTTAGACGCCACCGTTCACGCCCATGTCCTTGATGTTTCCCCATAATGCAACCATGTCAACGTCGCACGTCACGTCACCTCTGATTCAATCGCATTTTTTTTCAGTGTCACAATTTTCTTTCCCCACTCATGATCCCCACCAATCCTGATACAGCTACGTTCCACTCATAATCGCAGTCGCGAAGGGCGACCGGACCTGGCCCGGTCGCGATTCATGCCGCATTCACGTCTAGACACCACGTAATTTCATTTCCCTATTCCCGCACGCACAGCAACCCGCACTCCGTTCACGATCCGACTCTGACTCTAATTTTGACTCGTCGCATTATGTTTCCCTTATTCCCCAATCCCCCGCACGCACCCGTTATACTTGCATCTGCACCTGCACTACCACGAGTTTTGAACCGATACTATAATCACTTTGATCATTGACATTGACGGCACTTTTTTGTTCTTCGTATTCAAAGTTTTTCATTCATTAGAGCTTTTTGCACCTAGTCAAGTTCGACTAGGCCAGCCCCTCTGAAATTTTAGTGAATCGGCACGCGAAGACAATTTAAGGCTTGAATTGGCTGTTGTATGCTGCAAGCATGAATTGCCATTGTGGCTGAGGTATATACAGTCATATGGCCAGCTGGTTCATGCATGTCTATTGACAGTCCCCGTACTCCACGTGATTCGACGATGTATGATTATAAATGTTCAAGACGCACATGCTCCTGCAGGGGTGCGCGGCCAGTGCAGGAAGTCCTACAAAGCGGTTCATACGTGCTCATCAGGCGGGCAGCAGCGGTGATTGGACGATACCGTTGTATATATACCAGTGGGTGATGCAGTGGGGTTGTGTTTATCTAATACTTAGTTGCTACTTAGTTGCTTGATTGTATCGACGTAGCACTAGGCAGCGCAATGCATGGCCGTGAAGCGTTGTAATAAGAGAAGACACTTTACAACCTGAAACCAGAGCTCCTGGAGAATATCACTATTGTGGGCAGGGTTTTCCGCTGTTCTCCGCGGTATTCATTTCGCAGCCGGGCCTTGGATCAAGTATCTCGGCCCCTACGGCTCTGCGTGGGTCAGCCAGGATCCGGCGGATAGTATGTATGGCATGGAAGTGGCCTCAGCAAACCCTTCGAAGTGGAAGTGAATGATAAGTTCCCTGTTCATGGGCATTAAGTTGGGATCCGCGCATAGCATTACGACATGGCGAGGAATTTGATAGGAAATCTGATGAAAGCCTTGGTAGATCATTTGCTGCGCCTGTTTTCAATGCTTCTATGATAGACTGCCGTGTGACGAAGCTGCGGGTATGCAGTATGCAGGGCAGCAGGTTCATATAGTCGGTTCCCAAGGTTGACTTACCTGACTGCGCAATGGACTACTTTTAATCGGAGGATCGAGTTCTGATATGCTCCAGAGATGGCTTTCGCGCGCCGGTCACAAGAAATCGTCAGACTGTGCCACTGTATAGATGGGCAGTACCATCACTAGCTGAAAGTCGAATAGATATGATCGCTGGCCTATATAATTTTGGGGCATTCGCGTCTTGCCTGGAACCCTCTGGTAGTAGTGGTTCGCTCGTCACAAGCATCATGGTGGCAACGGAGGCATTGTTGTTGACTGCACCGATAAACGCTCGAGCGTTCGCTGTATGTAACGTCGGTCGTCCATCCCAGATTTGACTTTGGACTTGGACACATAGGAATCTATGGGAACTGCCAATGCCTCCATGTGGTGATTCTCACGCAGAAGTACGGCAAATAGGTGCAAAGATCCCGTAGTAAGTAGTGCCCTCCCTGTTCACCTGTGATCGGAATCCACGGCTATAGATAATCTGATTGGAATTTAGCATTAGGAGGTGCTTTGGTCTTACTGTAATTGTTCGTTGAACGATAAATTGCTGGTTCTCTCGG
>QFFB01003413.1:9641-32160 GCA_003316465.1 Ramaria cf. rubripermanens | reverse complement strand
CATGGTAGGTAGCACTGGACCAGTGGAGCGGCCTGGCTACAGCGTTCGAGGTCGCTGGCGCTCGCTTATGTAAAATTATTACGTAAATAATCACATAAGCCGCACCCACAACCCACAAAGCTACTTTATACTTATGATTAGATTAAGCTGCCTACCCAGCCAGGGTTTATATGCTTACTCATTGGATTAAGTTGCCAACCCAGCCAGGGTTTATACACTTTCTCATTGGATTAAGCTGCAACCCAGCCAGGGTCTATACACTTAATCAACCTAGCTATCTTCCACTCCCTTCTCATGTGACTTGCTTAGTGCATTAACTCTCAGTTAAGTAGTTGCTTTACTGTTTAGCCACCCAGACTAACCCTCTAGGTGAAATTCTGCAGAGTGAGATTGTCAATCAATTTTCTTGTCAATTAGCACTCCAATACCCGAGACGAGCTGTTCAGTTGATTTTCCTGTTCAGTGACTTTCACAAGTCAAGTAGAGTTGCTTGCAAAAGCCACCTCCAGTCGTTTGTTTATTGCAGTGCATTGACGTTAATCAGGTCAGTCCACTTACAAACTCACCAGCTAAGTATATTCCCCTTTTGGAATAATCTTGGACCCCGATAGTGTCCTTGAACCTACAGTCTAATAGTTTATTATGCATTGCTGCTAAGAAACGCATTGCCTTCCATCTGTGATAACTTGGACTAGTTATTGCACGGATTGCAACCAAGGTACAAATATTAAACTATTTCCGGAGTTATGCTGCAGCAGTGCTAGTATTCTATAAGTCTCGTATATGACACGTTCTGATAGATCGAAGTGTTAGCAATAACACCAAAGTCTTGAAGGGTTCCAAAACAGATGGGGAGGGAAGGGAGAGTGTCTGCTCTCGGTGCAGAGGCCTGAAAAGGCAGTGCACAGTAGGTGGGGTCAGGCAATGCGTGCCACACAGAAAGAAAGCAGTGCAAGCCAAGGTGACTGTAAAGAACGTGGTCCACGCAAAGAAGGTATCCCAGATGGGGGTTTACCGTTACCCATGGGACGCGCCTTCCAAGACGGAGGGTAGCAGAGCAAGAATGAAGGGGGGGCTCCAGATGTCCTTATGGACATAAGGGATCTCCTATGGGAGATCAGGGTGATGTTGGACCACCAACTGGGTGGTATCAACCAGGCCCTGTGAGGGATTCCAGAAATGGACAGTGGGTGGACATCGGGTGGAGACTGGAACTGGGGCAGGGATGGAGGGGACAGAAACGGAAGTGGAAATGGAGATGGAGGTGATGGGAACACAGAAGAGTAGGACAGAAAGTAACCTAGTTAATCAAATTCAAAGTTTTGAAACAAATCGGAAAAATGTGAAAGTGTGAACGGAACAGGATAAAACATGGAAAGGGACTTGTACTAATGAAGGACACAAGACAATTAAGGGAAGCAAGCCCTCAGCGTGTAGCGGAGCAAGCAATGACCGGTGTATGGAAGTTGACATGTCCTAATAGGCTATCATAGGGTGCATCTGCCAATCATCATGCCTGTGCATATACAAGTATACTATAGGGGCTAACCAACATGTCTATGGAAGAAAATACGGAAGTGAGTGTGGAAACGGAATGACAAAAATAGAAGAACAGAGTATCTAAATGGAAATGGGGCCGGGCTTATCGGGGTATGCCTGGTGGAAGTCGGATATGAGCTCAGAAGTGTGGTCAAGTTTGGTCGCAGAGATCCAGGAGGTTTCTGTAAGGGTAACCCTCGTGCACTGTGGAAATCACACTATCACACAGGCTGACAGAGGGGAAAACCAAAGAGAAAAGTCTGAGGTCCCATACTGTCAGTGAGCCCATATTATACTATGCCTAACTACAGTCAGGGTCATTGCTTGGTACATACTGACCCTCCATGCCGCGGATCTCTACTCAACCCTGAATGTCATATGCAAGTCATTTTACCTCTGGAGCTGTTCCAAAAGCAGAAGTGGAGCGGAGTTTGAAACTCCGGAACTTCGGAGGTGTGGAAGTGCAAAGCTTCAGAGTTGTAGCTCCGGAGCTTCGGAGGTGGGAAACGGGGTGTCCCCTGACAGTTTCTTCATTGGTACCCTCATAGCTGGCCCACTTGATGAGGTATTGCAGCTGACAGTGATAGTGGTGGTTGAGTTTTGAGTTAAGGACTTCCGCAATTTCAAGTTAAGGACTTCTGCAATTTCAAGTTAAGGACTTCCATGATTTTGAGTTAAGGACTTCCATGATTTTGTATTCTGGATTTCCGTTGATGACTACCAGCAGAGGCAGGGGTTGTTCACAATGCAGAATGTTGTTCAGAGTTATGGGCTCAAGCGTTAATATGTAGAAGAATGGGTGTACTGCATGCATACTGTTAGGTAGTTTTAGTATGAATGAACAACTGCAAGCCTTAGCGATGATCTCATAAGGTCCAAGGTATTTCTCAGAAAGTTTCTTCAAAGGTCAAGTGGTGCGGAAATTCTTTGCCTTGATGAAGGCTTTATTACTGATATTGAATTCTGGGTGCAGAAGATGTTTCTGGTTGGCGGAAGACTGATAGTGTTTCTGGGCCATGGCAATGTTTTCATGGAGGTGTTGGTGGAGCTCATCGAGGTCCACAATGAATTCATGGGCATGAGTGGAAGCGAGGTCCCATTCTGGGTGCACTGTGAGGTTTGGATGGTAGCCCTTGTTAGTGTAGAATGGAGAGATGCTGGTAGTGGTACTGGTGGTGTTGTTGTATGTGAATTCCACTAGCAGAAGGAGGTCGGAGCAATTGCTATGCTAATAGTTGCAGTAGATGCGGAGGTACTGCTCGAGTGTTTGATTAGTACATTCCATCTGGCCATCTCCTTCTGGGTGATAGTCAGAAGTGAAATGCAGCTCCATGTCCAGGGTCTTGCCCAAGGTGTGGAAGAAGGATGAGATGAATTCCGAGCCATGATTGGAAGTGACGTGGGATGGGATGCTGTGCTTGGAGAAGACATGGATCTTGAAGAGTTGTGCAAGCTGAGTGGAAGTGATGGTGTTGTGAGTCGGAATGAAAATGGATTGTTTGGTGAGTCAGTCTACAATGACGAGGATGGTGTTGTAACTGGAGGAGGTGGGAAGCTTTTTGATGAAATCCATTAAGATTGAATTCCATGGTTGTTCCAGGATCAGAAGTTGCTTGAGAAGACTGTAGGGTTTGTGGCACTGTGGCTTGGACCGTATACACATAGTGCAAGACTTGCAGTATTCCTGGACCATAGTGCGGAGGAGGGGCCAAGTGTAGTTGTGTCGTACTAGGTCAAGGGTTTTGTTTTGACTGAGGTGTCCTGAGAGCAGATGATCATGGGACTGCTGGAGGATGTGGAGTCAGAGGTTGTTGACGTCTGGAACATAAATCCGGGTTTTGTAGTGGAGTAGGTTATCAGAGTTGAGAGACCATCCGGGACTGGAGGGGTCATTGAGGTGCTTGGCAGAAAGGAGGTCAGAAGGAAGGGCAGAATGGATGTCAGAATTGAGCCATTCGGTGTCCATGATGATTGAGGCATGGAGTAGTGGAACGCAGAACGTGGTTGCTTGGAGGGACAATCCCAGCTGTTTGTTAGTGAACATGGGGTGGAAGTTGTGAGGATTAACACCGGCATAGTCGCTACTCCCCTCTTTTGGGTAGATGTCCCATTGTCGAGTAAGTGAGTCAGGTTTTGTTCTAAGCTGCCTGGGAAAACGGATCACCATGTTGAACTGTGAGAGGTATTTGGACCAATGGACTTGTCGGCGAGTGAGGAGTTTAGTGGTAGTGAAGTATTCTAGGTTCTTGTGGTCTGTGACAACATTGATCAGGTAGGTTGGGCCTTCAAGGTAGTGTTGCCAAATTTTGAATGCTTCAAATATTGCAAGTAATACCTTGTCATGGACATCGTAATTGAGTTCCGGAGCAGAAAAGGTGTGGGAGTGGAAAGCGATCAGATGGATTTCTCTGTCTTCTGGGGAAATCATTGAGGGGCTCACCGTGAGGGCATAGTTGGAAGTGTCAGTCTCAAGAACAAGTTGAGCTTTGGGAACCCAGAATGGGAGTATTGGTGCCATGGTGAAAGCCTTTGTTAGATCCCGTCAACCTCAGATCTTGGTCTACCTCAGGACTTCAGACCACATACCTTGGGCCTCCGGCCTCGGCATACTTCGGTCACTTTCGGTCACACCCCATTTTATATTATATCAATTCCATGTCTTGTTATTCTTAGTACATTCCACCCTGCCCATATATCACGTGACCTCTCAGTCACCCTCTCCCTGATCCCCATTGCACACATTAGTATATAAGTTCGCTCTCCACATGTATGCTACTCACACATGTATGCTACTCACACATGTATGCTACTCACACATGTATGCTACTCACACATGTATGCTACTCACACATGTATGCTACTCAGTTCTGATATTAACAAAGTATTCCCCCTAAGTGAAAGCTCTATTCCATGATTGGCCCTCGGGCCCTTTCTGATCTGAAATATAGGGACAGACAGCTGCATGGGCACAACATCAATAAGTTGAAGCCAAGTCCCTCTGACCCACCCTCGCTCAGCCTCGGTTGAGTATCTCAGTACCACCCATCAGTATGCACCTTGACAGCCTTCTTGAGGGTTTGGAATGTGGGGCAGCATTCTGGGCTAAAGTTCCATGGAATACCTTTCCTGGAGAGACGTGTAAGTGGAACGGTGATGTTGGAATAGTTGTAAATGAAATGTCGGTAGAAATTTGCGAATCTTAAGAAGGATTGAACATCCTTGACATGTCACGGTTCCGGCCAATCTTGAATAACCTTGATCTTGTCATCTGCCATTGTAAGGCTGTTGGGAGACAGGATGTAGCCGAGGTATTCAACCGTGTCACAGTAGAACTCGCACTTTTCTGCTTTAGCATATAGCTTGTGCTTGCAGAGTCAGCAGAGGACCTCTATAACCTGGTCGTGGTGTTGTTCCAGATTGTTGGAATAGATGAGGATGTTGTCTAAATACACAAGAACGTAAACATCAAGTAGGTCGGAAAAGATATTGTTCATGAAACATTGGAAAGCTGCAGGAGTGTTGGTGAGGCCAAATGGCATGACCAACCATTTGAAGGAGCCATAGTGGGTGCAGAAGGTGGTTTTCCATTTGTCACCTTCATGGAGATGAACAAGGTGATAAGCATGCTGGAGGTCAATCTTGGTGTAGATCTTGGCCTTGCACGGAGTATTTAATAAGTCAGAAATGTGCGGAAGTGGATAATGATCCTTTTTGGTGATTTGGTTGAGGCCACGGAAGTTGACGCAAAGGCAGAGTGTTCCGTCCTTCTTCTTGATGAAAAGGATGGGAGTGCTGTGCGGAGACAGGGATGGACGGTAAAGATGCACTAACAGGAATAATACCTATTAGCCTGCACGCAACGGTCCTTCTACCTGGATAGTCTATAATGCAGTCGTTCGTGGGCAAAGAGACTACAGCTGTGGGTTGACTAGTATGGAGAACGAGTCATACAACCTGTTCTTCTGGGATATAACACAGGTGACTTCTTGTGATGATCGCCCTGCTTCGTGTGACATATGACGTAGTCTTGTGACGTGTGACTTGTGACGTATGCGCGGCTATGTCCTGTGACAAAGCTTCGACTTGTGCCCAAAACTTGGGTCTTGACTTGACTTGAGAACTGAACTTGACTTGTTATTGTACTGAGAGACCGAGCCCTTTATATACACATCCCCAAGCTACAATGATGTCATGCACTGCGATGGGTTGAGTCACTTGATGAGCAAGCGAGTCTGAGTCAGAATGAGTAATGGTGAGAACACAAAACACAAAAGGGTAAACAAGGGAGAAATTACAATAGCAAAAGTAAGCAAGAATGTGTCAGATAGGGGTAAAGTATGGTGAATGAGTAATAAAAGATCCAAAAATAGAACAAGTATGAGTCATGACGAGAAAAGACTGACTAAAATAGAAACAAGGTGAGTCATTCTGAAACAAAGTGAGTCATAACAAGAACACTATAAATATCCACCAATCATAGTTGTACAAATGGTCCACTTTCTCCGAGATGAGTCATGGAATTAGTCAGTGCAGTTGAGTCATAAGAGTGAGGGTGATGAATCAATAACAGAAATAACTCCTGAGCTTCTCCTTGATCCACTCCCATGATAGAACATGAAGGGGAGACAGTTGTATACGGTCTCAAGTAGCTCTATGATGAAGGTTGAGTCGGATTGATGTGGGAGGGTTGGTGGGGTATGGAGCCCTGAATTCTGCCTCGTATTCTTCCCTTCCTTCATTGTGAACAATCTTGCCCGTGTATCCAAGGAACGTAAATGGCTGTGTGTCATCTTGGAAATACACTGAATCTCCAATGGCATATGATTTCGAAATATAGGGATGTGACTTCTTCATTGAGAGCCATGCTGCTTTAGGTGACTGGGGGTAAAGCATATGATGAAGCTCGGTGTGTCTTTGAATATCTTCCGAATTGAGTGACCATCGTGATAATGAGGGTGATGTTGGGGAATCAATGGTCTGAAGGGGAATAGAGTTTGAAGCTGCATGGTTGATGGATGGCATGGGGATAACAATGAACTGATAATTGATGGGGTATGGCTGAGTCGACTGGCTGGGCTGAACTGAGATGATGGAATAAGCTGAGATGAAATAGACGCATGTGGAGCTTGAAGTTTTTAAAGACTCCTCGGAGTTTGAAGCTTTTAGATGCGTGTCATTTGATTTTCCTTCAACAGATGAAACCCATGTCAAGGTGTTCATTGACAAACTCTCAGAGGGACTGAAGTTCACTCTGAGAGAGGGTGTGAGGGCAACCTGAAGGGGTTATGAGCAACTCTGTGCAGTAAGTTCAGAGATTTGAGGAAGCTAAATAAATTAACTCCTCAGTGACTGTCAAGCACTAAGTATATTCAGAGAAACTACCTAAATAAATTAACTACAAGGTAATTAGTACAGAAAATATAGAGAAATTACAGTGGGCTCACCTCCTCAGTGACTGTCAAGCACTGATGAGGAAGGGTCTATGCGAGTATATGTCAAGCACTGAGGAGGAAGGGTCTATGCGAGTATGTGTCTTACCCACATATACTGCCCAACCAGCGCCTAAGCGCCCATACTCATTCAGCGACTGAACTGTCGGTTAGAGCCGAACTATAGGTACACATGACATAGTGATACAGAAAATCAGTAGATCTCGCAAATCAGGCGAGATAAAAATACAGAAAAATCTCAGAAAAATCATTTGAACCTCTCTTGAATATCCTATCAAGAAAAATTCTCCGAAAAAGGTCTTGATAATATATTATGCTTGATTCTGAGGGTATGATGCATATATGCACCCAACATGCGGAAGTACAGACAGGGCCAAGGAGGTGTTTGGAAGCTGCCAAGGGACCGATTGGCACAGCTCTGGAACAAGAGGCCCAATGCCGAAGTGGCACTGGGTGGGATAGATTTTGGAAGGGACTGTGTACACTTTACACGCACTTTGCAGGACTTTGCAGGGCATGGGAATGTTCGCATGGAGTGGAACATAGGGTGCCTGCACTTCACAAGGACTTCACAAGACTTTGCAAGACTTTGCAGGAACCTGCAGGACTTTGCAAGAGTTCCCCTCATATCCACTTTGGCAAGGCTGCAAATACTTCACACGCACTTCGCAGGACTTCGCAAGGTGTGGGAATGTTTGCATGGAGTGGAATGTAAGGTGTGAAGGCTTTGCAAGGAGTTTTTAAGGATTTTGGAAGCTTTGCAGAGGTTCCCCTTACAGAGGGAATAAATCGGACCCAATGGTGGAACTGAGTTTTCTTCCAGTTCAATCTTCAGGTTGTAGGGGTGATGTTCCACATGAATGTTGGCCTTGGCCTTGCTGAATATGTCAGAGAAGGAGTGGTAGTCATCCAGGATGGAAGACATATCCACTGGGGTGGAGGTGGAAGCAGAGTGGGCCTTCGTGTAGGTGGGGTCAGAGAGTTGAAGCTGAAAGGTTTGCAATCCTTCTTGTTTCTAGGCACAGTGGAACATGGCTGCGTTCATCAGAGCAATTTAGGGTGCTTCGAGATTAGGGGACAGAGGGCATACTAGAGGGCCAGAGTACGGAGGTGATTTCACAGGTGGGTGCTGGAAGGAGGTGGTAGCCATCTTCAGTGGAAGAGACATTGGAAGAGACAGAGCAGACTCTGGGGTGCGGAACTTAATATGACCTGAAACTCAGTCAATTGACAGATTGTAGTGGGCAAGCCAATTATGTCCTAGCACAACATAGCAGCTAGTGTCAAGCGGAGTAACATAAAACGTAACTTGTTAGGTGTCTCCAGTAGCAAAATGGATGGGCAGGTCCACTGCTTTGGATATCTATGAGTTAGAGGAACCATCAAAAAGGTAGAGTGGAATAGGCGGAATTTTGGAGGTACAGAGTTTATGTTTGAGTATGAAGTCAGAATCAAGGAAGCAGTGGGCGGAACTGGAATCAACCAGGGCCTGGAAGGGTGGGCTGATAATGGTATTGGAGGTGAGCAGAATAGTGAGGGAGTCGGAAGCAGAAAGAGTGGACGCATTGAGTCAAACCTCGTTGTTTGCATGAATGGGGTCAACACAGCCCTCAGCTCCTGCAGAGGGCTACTGACTATTTTGGTTCCGGTGCAGTTTTCACCTTGGGTTTGTCTTCCGTGGCTTTTGCAGCTTGTCCTTTGGACTTGTTCGCGAAAGAGTTAGATTTGGGGCATTCACACACCATGTAACCAGAGTTGCCACAGAAGAGGCAAAGGTTGTTGTCCATGCAGTATTGCCATTCCTGGGTAGTCAGTTTGCCATCCTTTCCTAACTTGTCGGAGAGGTCGGGAGTGGTCTTGCGAGTGTTGTTGTTTGAACCAGAAGCAGTTGCATTAGCATGCCAAGTGGGAGTGTTATTCCAGTTTCTAGAAGTGGAACCAGAATTGTTGGAATTGGAAGTCTTTTTGTCTGAGTGCTGCAGTTTCTTGTCAGAGGATGTCTCCATCTTGGAGGTGTTCTGACTAGTGTTTTTGCAGGAGATCTTGGAGTGTAATTCCCAGTAACAGGAGTTAACAGACTGGGCTAGCGTATGGAGTCTGGCAAGAGTGTTGGGTTTACTGACATGAGCAATTTCATCCTTAATGCAGGATGAAAGACCAATGTAGAACTATCAGCATAGTACAGCTTCACCCCATTGGACTTTTGGAGCAAGTTGCTGGAAGCTGACAATGTACTTTGTGATCTTGTGGGTTTCCCGCATGCGGAGCTTTTCAAGTTCATTTTCAGCATCAGCTTCTGCAGTGAATAGACCAAAGTTGCTATGTAGTTCCGTGACAAAGTTGGAATAGTTGTCTGCCCAATCTGGGGCTTGGAAGGCGTCCATTAGCGCAGGCTCAAAATAGTCAAGTGCTGTTCCACGCAAGTAGGAGAGGGCATAGTTGACCTTGACAGAATTCTGTTGGAAAGTGTCAGGGCGGTTGCGGAAATTGAGCTGGAGTTGTTATGAATATAAATAAAAGATATTGGTAAATCATCTATTAACAATGAACACTGATGGATCCCGGTGTTCTATCACCAGGATATTATCTACAGATGGCCTTGCTATGATCTATATTAACCCCTATCCCTATCCTGCTTGACACCTATCACCGAGACCAAACGTATACAAGACCGAGCCTGTGATGCCATATCCATCACAAATGTCAACCTAATCATCAACGTCAATGTACATATATGTCAAAGCGACATCTCTATCCCAGTCCGATACCGATTGATCTACCCCGCACATAAAAATGTCATATAGATACCTCGTATCTAATTTTAGATGTGTGTCATCTCAAGATGTCCCTACATTGCTGTTGCTGCATGTGGGACAAGTAGCAAATGTGTTTCTTCAATGTCAGTGTCAGTTTATGCTTTACATTCACTACCCCCTATATCACACCCCCCATCCCATATAATTAGTCTTTTGTTCGTTACTTACTGTGCCTCCATCCCTGCCATTGCATTACATAAGTGATCCAAGAAATATTCATTGTACCAGTCAGAAGTAGTTAAATAGTTCAAATCATGTACAATTATTTCAGTAGTAACAATACTCACCCCACACAAGTTGTCTGAAGTTCTTAGTTAAAGTAGTAGTCAAGATAACTAGCGTATATTGCAGTTTACTTGAAAATCTCTCTCATAACAGACCTCTGCTCGATTCAGCTTCACTTGAAGCTTGAAGTATATTCTCCAATCATATAAACAAACCACATATCACAAAAGGAGTTGGATAAGGAAGGGTTGAAGTTTCTTTGGGTCAGAGCCATCAAATTGATCTGGCTCACGGATTTTCATCCAAGGGTTAGCCAGGTGGGGTGCTTGTAAGTTTCCAGTCATCTATAAGTCAGAATAACCATGAACAATCAGTGCATCTTGGCAAGAGACTCACTCACTGGTATCCCATAAATCTAGGCACATGTGGCAGTAGGTCCTCGCACAAAGACATGGATGCTTCACTTTCAGGTATGAGGGGATCTGAGCATCAGGAGCAGTAGCTGCATTCACAAATGAAGCCATCTCACCCTGATGACATCAGACCTGAATGACATGGCTGATAACATTGAGGCTCACTGAGAATATGGTGCCTCTCAATCTGAGAGGTTTTCAGGGTCATTTATGTACAAAAAGACAGGACTTACAGCTGACATGTTTAGTGGTGCTCAATCACATCCCCTGCAAGATTTGACAACTAAGTATGCAGTTAGATATGTATCATGTAATAAACAGTGATTATTACCTTGACTCATAGCTTTGGGTTGCGCCTAGAAATAGATCTCAGGAAGGTGATTGACAAACATGACGATGGTAAGCCTTCATTATCATAGATGAAAATAAAGACTTACCCTGGAAATTTGATAGATGGTGAATCCATGAGCCACAGCCACACTCGCCTGGCTAGGAGATTGAATGGCATGGGATCACAGCTGCCTCAAAGAGGCCATTCCTTGAAAATTTCGAGCAGAAGGAATGGTGGCAGGATCAGTATGACTACAACAAGTGCCAACAATTTGATATCACTTGCCTGCAAAAAGTTGAGTGATTTGACAATGGATGAGAAGGCCCTGAAAGCAGAGCTTCAAGTGAGAGTTCAGGCAATAGATATGTTCACCACTGACCATATAACAGGAGATTGTATGCAGGATATTTAAAGAACTCACAGGAATTCAAGTCACTTGAAAGAAAACTCGAGTTCAGTACCCACTGCCTAACCCACCAGAACCCAGCAATTCTCTGAGGTGCAACGAGAGTGATGAACCTGTGATGACTCCACTATTCAACAAAGATGTCCTGCACCCTGTGAACTATGCTATTCTGGATAAAATGGCCGACATGGCCATTGTTGACATCAATGTGAATCTCATGTTACACTGAAACATACCAAATATATCATTGGCATACCCCTGATGACAGGTGAATCCTTCTGAGATCATGCTCAAACTATATCCAAAAATACCCTTCAGGCATGCTTTGCTGTATGAGTTGGCCAAGACGACTTTCAGGGGCTATGTCACAGAATATCAAGCGCAGATGAACCCAACCAAAGGACTCATGGAGGAGGCGAACCATAAAGTTGCTTGGCACAGGAGAAGGTGAGAGAATGTGAGTTATTAGTGTATGCCAGATACCATAGTTAACTCATGAGTATTATGTTGTAGAAAATGGCATGGAGACTTACAGTGGTCCCCAAGTTCATGGTAAACTACAAGGTTAATCTGACAGCAGTGCTTCACATGGACTGGATGTCTGATGAGGACAGCGAGCCAGAGGGATATAACCTGTGCAATACTGATGGAGAGAAGGCTAAAATGATGGCTGAGTGGAGGAAGAACTCACTGCTGCGACTTGGAATTATGGGCAGTCATGACGACATTGGGATTTTGAAGGTCATAGAACCTGAGTGGAGATCAGGTTTTGTGAGTCTGGAAGTTTCCAGAGATTGGAACAGGGCTTGCCATATAATCTTTGACAGGCTACCAGTGTCATGCATGAACTAAGCTGTATTCACTACTTGGACCAATTGGTGGCTGAGCGCAAGAATATCAAGTACAAAAGGGTCAAGAAGTCTGAGAGGACGGATCCAAATCTTCCGTTTACAATTCCGTTCCCATTTATAGTTGACAAAGAATGGGTTGCCCAGGCATGCAATGGAGAGCATGCCGAGTACGTGAGGTCCTAGAGGCCAATCAAGAATCTGCCAGGCCACACTGAGCCAGGAGAATTTGAAATCAAGGAGAAGTTAGACGATGTTGAGGACAATGAAGATTACAATGAAGATCAGTTGATTGGAGATGATGTGTGATGCCAGTGAGTGTGGAAAGCATTTGCTAGCTGGTTTCATGGACAATCAAGGACATTAAGTTTTAGTACGCCTGTCTTCTTCTCATGCTATTGTGCTGGTAATGATAAGACTTTGTCTCTCATTTGATTCATTTAATAGAAAGCTGTCTATTTTAAAACAGGGCTCATCTATGGGCCTCTGGCAGTGAGTGTGTGAAAACATCAGAAGAGATGAATTTGGACTTGCCTTATCTAGGGTCACTGTGAACCACTGATGGGGATTAGTATGTGACAGTGTGCCTCGGGTGACGTGGCAATGTATCACACTGAAGGGTATAGTGGCGCACATAGGATCAATCTTGTGTATTTCCCAAAATGATGAAACTTTATGTCTAGTTCATGGCTTGACAATGTATACAGTCAGTATAGGCCACAACCCATGGGATATATATACAAGTCTTGCCAGACATCTTCAGGTATAGGCACAGTCTCGAGAGTGTCAAACCATGACATCTCAGTGAAGACAGTGGCCCCATATCCTGGCTGTGCATGTTCAAAGATACTCATGATTTCCCCATATCCCCATGTGTTGTCTACTCAAGCTCTCACTAGAGCGGAATGCTGAGACGTAGGACCATGATTGCCACCAGTTACCAAGAAGCAGTGTCCACTCCTTACAATATATTGATGAAATGTTGCAGCTGATGACAGATAATTAGCTTCCCTAGGGGCATCTAGTTCCAATGGCAGCCATATTTGAGGTTGGGAAGTTACATGAGCCCATTGGTTATAAAACACTGCTATGGCCTTGTGAGACAAGCAAGGGATGAAGTTTGGCCATTGAACTATGGGCCCGCGAAAGAGGGTAGAGCATGCAAATGGCCGTGATCAGCAAAGCCCCCCATTTTCACTGAGGCCAGGTGATCACATACAATCCCAATGCATATGAATCAGATGATTTGTCCTTATACAAAAATTACAGTTAATAATTTGGCACTGTATATATAACTATAAGACACACCATTAGGATATTTCAGTGTCTTAATGAATGATCTCCTTGTGTAGAGCACCTTGAGCTCATTGACGATGTGTGCAGCATAATACTGTAATTGATCGGCTGTCGGTTCAGTCAGATAAGGCGTCATCATATTTATTAGCATCTTATCGACGTGATATCTAAGACCCAGATCAATAAAGGGCCAATAACTGTGAAAACCTGAAAAATTTACTTACTTGATCTTGGCTCTCAAGTTGGCAAGCAACCATGAAATGACGCCAGATGAGTGGCTGGGTGATAGATCACCTCATCTAGCTTGAAACCTGGAGCACCGTATTTCAATGGACCCTAAGTAACATGACACAGACGTAAATTCACCAATCAAGGGCACAAGTGCCTGCGATGCAAAGCTCCATGTCATCTCAGTCTCCAAAGAAAGGCTTTCCATCGGCCCTGAGGATATCCTTCCATATGGCTCCATCCCATATCATGGTATATGTGCCTGGTCTCCTGATGTGAGAATGCCAGGCATCTAACTCATCCTCCATTCCAGGTTAGGAAAGAAAATCAATGAGTAATTCTGAAAGGGAAGAATAAGGGACTACACATTTAGGTTTGGGAGCCTTTTTGAATTTTGTGCATGATCCATTGCCAACATCATAGTATGACTCTGAAATACCAGAGTATATGAGTGAGTTACATCCCCTGCATCTACCTTGATACTCTAGCATAGGATTTGCAACCGGAGGTCCACATACAGCTTGGCAGGTTGTACAAACAACCAACAACTGGAACCAATCTTGAAACCCCAAATGAGTGAGCGTTGTGCCTAAAGTTGTAGGCATTGAGTTGGTCGGAGCTATAAGGCCTAGCATTACAAATATAGTCCTGAGACACCATAAGAGGAGGGTGTCAAGATTGAATTTTGGAGTAAAGATATAATGTCAGTGTAATTCTGACATGGGCCTACAGTCATAGCAAATAACCCAAGAGTAGTACACAATGAATCGCACATGTCCTCAAGGAAAGGTCACCCCAGTTCAGGTGTTCCTTTTCCTGATCTGAACACTTTGGCAAAGTGCTGCAAATAGTGGTCTCAGTGAAACCCCTAAAGGGGCGTAGTAAATAAGATCAAAGGTTTGAGCTCACTGTTCGACACAACAACCGATGAAGCAGTGGAACATTGTACTAAGGTTTTTTCTACTAGTGAGGAGTCAAATAATGAGGCAGATGTATGATAATTGAACTAGGGAATTATACAGGTGGAATCAAAGTACTTGATAAAAAGTGAATGCAGGGGGGAATGGATCGAGAGAGACTAGAACACTATGGAAGAGTAGCATATGCTAGGAAACAGAGTCAGGGTTGAACCACCTTCATGGGGCATGGTGACTGATGGGGTCTGTGAGTGAAACCCATTGGTGGGACCAGACTTCTGCTCATACTCAATGACCCTGCACCCTGTAAGGGGGTTGTGAATGATGTGAAATGAGGGCAAAGTATTGTTGCACAATGGCGAAGATCATGTTCAGCGACCAGTGAATAGGAGTGAGATTGACTGCGGAGGCCTGGCCGATATCAGTGTGATGGAAGGATGCTGGGGAGATCGACATAATTTGCTGGAATTGAGAGGTGGGAAGCAGTAATCATGACAGAGGGCACAGGCTCAGAATGAGACATGATGTTCAGTGTGTAATAGCCCCATAAGAAGTAGGATGGTGTGGACAAACCACTCACAGTGAGCCTCAAGGAAGATTTTCATTCTGTCAGGCGGTGGTGGCAGGTTTGACAATGGGTCACCAGTGGAATTTAATGCAGGAACAGGGATTGCCGGACTTGAACCACTACCTCAACTGGAGGAGCTGTCTGAGGTATTGCTTGGATATTCAGGACCAGGATAGATATTAAATGGATCAGCATCGTCGATCCCATCTTCCCCATGGGCCTTGGCCACTTCCTCATTGAAGATGTCATCCAGACCGACATCTTGCTCAAACACCTCGTCATTCCCACTCATAACCATACCATCATGAGGCAACGAGATGTTGGGGCTGTTTGAAATAGCTTGCGAGACTTCGAAATACATATCTTGGTGTGATTCTTGAATATATATCAAGCATATATAAGAATTAGAAACATATGATGCATGCAACATAGTGTTTACTCACATCGGCTGGAACTGGTGAGGAATCATTGTTATCCTCCAAATTCTTGCCCTTTTCCTGCTCCTGTCCAACATCGATTGCCATGTCATCGTCAATTTCACGATGAGGTCCTTGTGGGTTAATGACGTGTGTTGATGGCTGTGAGGGGCCACCAGCGCTTGATACTTTAGACTGAGCACCTCTTGATCATTCAGCTACCAAAGTGAGTACTGGGTGGTGTTTTTTCCCTCGATTTGGAGGGAGAGATTGTGCGTGATGTAGGTATGCAGCATCTGTTTTGTGGGTTTGTCTCTGCCTCAGAGTGATCATCCAACCTGGCAAAGATCTGTCTGGGATTGCACAGC
Organism: Ramaria cf. rubripermanens; assembly: GCA_003316465.1. Classification (NCBI taxonomy): domain Eukaryota; kingdom Fungi; phylum Basidiomycota; class Agaricomycetes; order Gomphales; family Gomphaceae; genus Ramaria; species Ramaria cf. rubripermanens. The sequence continues at coordinate 16,339 of QFFB01003413.1, read as the reverse complement.
ACTATGTACTGTAAGGGCAACCATTGTGCACTGTGGAGGTCACACTATCACACAGGCTGACAGAGGGGAAAACCAAAGTATACATAGATCAATAGACATACAATGGAAGGGGATCTTACCTGACAGAGGGGAAAACCAAAGAGAAAAGTCTAAGGTTCCACACTGCCAGTGAGCCCATATTATACTATGCCCAACTACAGTCAGGGTCGTTGCTCAGTATGTACCAACCCTGCATGCCACTGACCTCTACTTGATCCTGGCTGTGGTACATCAGCCATTTCACCTCTGGAGCTGTTCCAAAAGTGGAAGCAGGGTGAAGTTCGGAACCCAGGAACTTTGGAGGTGTGGAGTGCAGAGCTTCAGAGTTGTGGCTCTGGAACTTTGGAGGTGGAAGACAGGGGGTCTCCTGACACATACACACACACAGTACCTTGCGTCTATCAGATTGTCTCTTGAGGCAGAATTTATTAACATTAAGATACCTGGTATTTGAGTTATCAAATTGACTTACTGCTCTCTCAGATGCAGCAATAGCTTGAGAGCTTTGCACTATGCTGTTTGTTGGAAGTGTGGTTGGTGGTGGTGGTATGAGCAGAAGAGACAGAGCTTCAAAGCTAATGAATGTTAGTACTAGTACTCCACAACTTGTGAAAAAATTTGCCAAGTCCTCCAAAACCAGCAGACATAACTGCCTGGATGTGTTGTGGCATGACTGCATGTAATCGAAGTATGATCGGGAGCAAGCACTCAACCATTTTAGACCAATTGATACGAAATCTTGTGATCAAGGATGTTGGGTAACCATGATCTGATATCCTCAATCAATAACACAGGGTTGATTAGATTTGAGGTCAGTCCTGGGTACTTGGACATGCAGCGGTGCCGGGATCCTCATGGAATCAGATTACTATATAATACCCAGGATTATGTACAGGCGTATCTTATGACATGTGGCCAAGGTGTGTATTCCTGATGCAATCACTAACCTGTAAAACATGGTGAGAGGTGGGGTAATAGTGCAAAAATGAAATGATTGAGCAACCTTGTTACTTACCAGATAAACCTCACACAATGCATGTTCCCTACTTATTCATGTCAATGACCAGATTAGACAGATGCATTACTGCATGACCATTGTTTGCAATTTATAATCATTGCATTACTAATGGCACCGCGTCCAAAAGATCATCAAGCTTCTAAGCGTGGAGTAGTATTACTGCCAGCTTGGCTTGGCTCTGGCTAAGCTGCACTCCAAGCTGCACATTAGCTTAGCCACACTGATTCCTGGAAGCCAGCTAATATTCATGCTGGTTACCATTGAGCTGGCTATAAGACAGCTAAAGCCAGTGTGGTGGACAGAGTATGTCATCTGACTTTGTTTGAACCTTGCACCTTCACTTCTTATACTGTCCCTTGCAGCCATACAGGTGAAGTGAATTGTTGAGATATTGAGTGCCTTCAAAAATAACCCCATGGAGTATCTACATTTAGGTAAGTAACTGGAGTAGTTGCCATATTTGGGCGGTGGCAGCGGCAGCGGCAGTGCTATTTCACATGTGAATGGGTTAACACTTATCTCTCAACAGAGTTATTCGAGCCTGTTCTGACAGGTTCAATCCAATTCTATTGTCATGTTATTGCCCTAAAGTCCCAGCCGAATACTTTAAACATATGTGATATACCAGTAACTTTCCCTAGTTATCCCCCAGAAAAGTCCTTATTCAACTAGCATTTACTTCTCCTCAGGTGCCGGCAATGGGTCCAACAGTTCATGAAACTAGGGCTCGGCCACTCTATGAGGATGCTATATTTTGGCTAATTCAGGAAGATGATGATGGTAATATTCATAGTAATGATAGTGTAGAAGGTCCAGCCACACATGGGACTCAGGGAAGAGGAAGGGGCAGGGGCAAGGCAAAAGTAGCAAATGGCTATGCTGAACATATTGACCCTCCCCAGCCACCTATCAACACTTTGGAGGAATGATCTTGGCACAGATGTGAGAAGCAATGTGAGGATTGACATGCACAGAACCAGGAAGAGTGCAAGTCTCGTGATATGGATATTTTTTTTAACAATAGAGTACCCCCATCTCAACCTGCAACCCTACCACCTGAACCACCATCTAGACCCAAAACCCCGACTGTTGAAAGACAAACTGATGCCCCAACTTCAGTACAACATGTTGTGATCACTTGCATCATACATACACCAGCTTCCCCTTTTGGATGACCTAGGGGTGCATTTACTAATGTGACAGTATCCCCAATTAGTAACAGACATACTCAAACTCATAGACCCACAGCTGGTGCCCCTGACATCTGGGAGTTTTTCAATAAGGGTAATGTTGCAAAAGGCATCAAGACTATTTGCAAACTATGCTAGTAAGTACCTGGTTCGTATTATTCCAATAATGACTTACAATTTATAGTCCACCTGTCGAATATTCACTGTCAACAAGTACAGGTTCTCTGCGTGTACACATTGAAGCATCTCATGCATATGAGTATCTAGCAGCTTGCCATGAGAAAGGCTGGCCGGTTAAGATAAAGTCTCTTACTCTTTCTAAAAGTAGTAGAAAAGTGATAACTCAACTGGAACCATGTCCACCTTTCTCAATGGGTCATTTTAAAGCAGCCCTAGTTAATTGGATCGCTGCAGATGACCAGGTATTTCAGATATGGCATATTTAACTTCTGCTACTTATCAATATGCTCAAACATTTAGTCTATTAATGTTATTGAATGCCCTGAATTTTGTGATTTATTACTTCTGCTAAGGGAATCTATGCTATCCTGTGATATCCCACACCGAACAGCAATCCGCAGTTTAATTGGAAGGACATGGGATTATAATTTTGGAGAACTCAAAAAATAATTAGCAGTAAAATTTATTTCATGAACTTTATAGCATTACAAAAATATCATACTTCATATAGCAATCAGTGGGGAAGATATCCCTTACAATGGAATTATGGGATGACAAGAGTATGTGTGCATATGGTGCTGTAACGGCTCATTACTTACTTCGTGGGTCTACATCAACTTTGCTGGCTGGAAAGGGAGAACTTGCACTTCATGCCGCTCTGATCGGGTTCCTTCCAATGCCTGGCCAATATTTTGGCCAGGACCTCACAAAGGGTCTGCTGTTTATCACCAACCACATCAACATAACAGATAAGGTAAGTCATTTTCTCATATACAGTACTTGTAACTAAACACCTGTAGATTATGTTTGTCACAACAGACAGTGCATCTGTTATGGCTGCAATGATGCATGATTTTGAATACCTCCTTATGGCTTGATTTATTGATTTTGATAGTGCTAATCAACAGCTAATGTAAGTTTGGATATTACTGATCTGCCTCCACTTCCTAATTACTATAAACCTCTAGTTGCTTTCCACATCATCTCCACACTACTGTGACTGCCATGCTATGAGAATGCACAAGTGTTGAGGCATTGGAAAATGTTACTAGTGATTTCAACATGGCTGAGCAAGATCCAGTCAATCCTTCTAGTCAAACACCTGCGCAGGCCCTACAGCATGATCCAGTTGCAATCACTTGCAATATTACTAATACTATTCGGACCTCCCAACTTCATCGGGAAGAATTTAAAAAGATTATTACAACTAGCAACTGTAGAGCATGCTGGCTAGATGCTCAGAAGGTAGGTTATAAAATTGCACATGTCACCCTTATTTGTGATAGTCCAATCCGATGGGGGTCAACATATCTGATGATTGAACAAATGTTGTATCTTGGTCAGGTAAGTCATTATTGTTATTATTAGCAAGTAATGGACTTAAAGGACAATTCTTTTATCTTTCTTCATTCCAAAGGACATTTTAGTTATCCCAACTCTTCTTTATAATCCAACCTCTTTTCACAGACCCTTTTGACTTTACAATTTCTTTCATCACTTCAAATCATTCATCGAGGTGCATTTATATGTGTAGTAATAGTCGAGGCGCACATTTGTGCGTAGTTAGAGACGAGGCGCATTCAGATGCGTAGCGCACTACTTTATAGTGTCAGTTCTTTTTCTTTTTTACCACCACTGATCAGATCATCTTTACTTCTACTCTACTTCGTCTAGCTAGCGAAGCCGACCCCTAATGAGCCAGGGGCTCAAATTTTTCACATGTCTACTCCTTACAGGCTACGGACTATTACTTATAGTTAGCATAGCATAAGATATATTTTTGCGCTTTTCGCCCCTACCACTTTGCTCAAGTTCTTCGACGTTCTTAATTCTACTTACCTGATTCTAAATCTTAAACCTGTTGTTCAGCCTCAACTTAAAGGGCTAGAATTTGTCTTTTTATCACCAGCTCACTATTTGTTGCATACTTCCATCATTCTACGAGTTCTTTCCCCTATCATATAAAAGTCTTCAATACTCGACCTCGCATTATTTTTACAATTATGGCACTATTGGTGAGTATGAAACTATAATAATTGTATTAGGCAATTGAAGTCTATATTTCACCACCAGTCATGAACATTATCTTCAAACAACGACTCACAAACAATGAATAAGCTGTTCTGAAGGATATAAAGGATGTACTAGAGGTATGTTCTATTACCTGTTTATCCTAGGGGTGATACTTATTCCTCTAAGCTGGCTCATGCCTTACAGGCTGTCATATGCACTGAGCTTACACCTATTCTTGCATGTGTACTCCCTGCATTTGATTCACTACTATCTACTTGGACACAGATGTGCAAGGAACCGTCGAAGTCACACCTAAGGAAAATGATTGATGCAGCAATCAAAAAGATAACCTCACAATATAATGAGCATCACTTTTCAAAGTCTCATATCATCTCTATTGGTATGTGATGAACACAGTTATGAGATGAGTTTGCTAACCAAACCCTCACCAGTTCTTCATCCATCACTCAGATTTAGATGGATCAAAAGGAATTGGCCTGCTAATCAGGCTGCATTCGCTAAACAAACTTTACTTACTATCAGAGGTCAGTTTCACACCATCCATGATACAGCAAACCATGACCATTAATTTAGCCTGCAAAATATGACGAGGTTCAACCAACAGTGCAATCCATCAGAGAGACTACAAACCTACCAGGGCTGTCCCACAATGCTTACACACTCCTTTTCAGTCAAGGAATCAACAAATCTCAAATAGGCCATACTTCATGATTATCATTGGTCGAAGAAGAGTGGGAATCATATTTCCATGCTACAACTGGCCTGACATATACAGTGTGGACCTAATAAAATGGTGGGATGTGCGTAATAACTTAGGTACTTATCATTCGACTTCTAATTATAAGCCACCCTTTAGCACAATGACAGGAACTATCCACAGCTTTTCCATTGGGCATTAGATTATCTCCTGGCACAAGCATCATTGGTCCCTGCAGAGTGCATCTTCTCTTCTAGCATGGAGACAGACACATGTTGAAGGAACCGCATCTCACCATATCTTATGGAACAGCTCCAGATGCTCAAATTCATGATAAAGAAAACCGGTCTCGATTTCACAGCTAGCTGGAAGTGGGAGGAAATTGATATAGAATGGGAAAATGAGTGGCAAGACTGGGGATTCTCAGCATGTGAGCATGGGAAGAGACAAACTGAGGTGGACCGGCGGCTGGGTCTATTGAGCAAGGAGGAAGAACAAGAAACCGATGGAGAACCTTTTCACATCCCTGACAAGGACATAGAGCCCAAAGAGATTAATTTGGAGGATAGTGACGCATGGGCAGAGGTTGAATTTGATTAAGTAGATCTATAAAAATGAGCCGGTAATTTCCTGACAAAAAAATATTTATCTTTGTGGTTTCTATCATATTTTAATAAATAATAAATATTAAATATTATATTACCATCTGACATAATTGTTGGGGCTTGAACAACGGTTGGCTCTTGACCACCATGAACCTCTGCTTTTCACTTGTCCTAACCCTAACCCTAAACAGTGCACCAGGTGCATAGGATGTGTGTGTATATTTATTTTCCTCTCCCATCCACAGTGTAGATATGATTCAGTTGCAAGAGTTTGTCTGATGGAGGTACTTGTTCCGTTTCTCATGTGTCAATTCCTGCACCCATGTGCTAGGTTATTGCACCTAGCACCCTTGGTTTCCTTCACACTGGTCATTGCTGATTATAATTTATTGTAAGTGGAAATTCTTATCAGGTTCAGCTCTGACACGCGTATTAGTTTGCTGAGGTATGTTAAACCATGCAGTGATACTGCAAGAATGTTCAATTTCACAATCTATCTAGCTCATTCATGCCTGTGCCTGCCGACAGTTCCAACAGGGAATGATGCGTAATCCTATGAAATTGATCAGGAAGTTGCACAAAGCAAAGAAGGAGGCTAAGTGGTCACCGTTACTGTAATGGAGCCTGTTGTCACCAATGGTATCAATGGCCACAAGCACTCAAGCTCACCAAGAAAGACCACCTTCTCAACACCAGAGGCTCCAGCCAACAGTTTAAATGCCTATGCTACTGGACTACGACAGCGACAGTGTGTCTTATCAATGCTGTCTCATACAGCACCACCAACATTTTACTCACTGGTGCCTGCGGCACCCCCTAGTGCAGGCCCATTATGAGCAAACTTTGGAAATCTATCTCCTGCAGGTCCTTCACAATCATCTGCCCACTTCTTCAATCTGTCCGTTCATGGACATTCCCATTCACCATCAACATCT
>QFFB01003398.1:0-22957 GCA_003316465.1 Ramaria cf. rubripermanens | reverse complement strand
GTGAAGTATGTCGACTATGCACTGGGAAGGAAAAAGAAAGACAGTTTCCCCCCAAAGGTGATTCGATCAAATAATGGACCTTAAGTCAGAGTTAGACGGCGCAAACATTCCGAATATTGTACGCGTACCCATAAAAGTCCACGAGCCTAGCATTCGATAGTACATCTATAACGCATCGATACCATGAAACAAAAGTGCTTTCAGTTGAGTGGCAGAAAAACAGAAACCTGAAGCAGCTTATAAATGACCAAAAACCCGTTAACGTAAGCGATGACGTTGAGTCAACTATATTTCCGCACCTCATTACCCCCCCAAAAAAAATTTTTTTTTTGACCTACAAAAGAAAACCGTCAGGAATTTTGCACAGCACCCACAACTCGACCATCAATATTCCAGTAGTGGTAAATCCCCGTAAGCATCCCCTAAAGTGAACACGAGTTCCGTTTGAAGATGAGTCAATTATAGGACCCAAAATGTTGTCGCAAATGCAGCTATTTGCTGTTGAACACGATAATTTTTACAAATCATTTTGAAACATACTCACCAGATCAAAAATACACGTCCCATAGAATCGCCAGGCTCTACAACTGCAACATCGAAAGAGACAGAACCCGCCATTGACCCGAAAACCGAGGACGAAACAACCATACCCTCTCCTATAAATGATGTCACCTCGTCGAACGGGCGACGTCCTTGATTCATCGAAAACAAAAAGTCTTCTGACTCAACAACGACACCGCAAGGTTGGTATAGACAACAGAACACCACAGATGAAAACAACCGTGTCCGCGATGTAAAAAACTTCCCAATTGAAACAGACAGTGACAGGTATGGCCACAGAGTCGTAAGAAGGGAAAAAGGAGGCACTATAAATCGAGCAGCAAGTATCCCCTGACGCGAAGAACCACGAAGGTCGCAAACGAACATTACCAAACACGTAAACTGGGGACATCGCCACGACCGCTTACTGAGAAAAAGAAAGGTCAGACAAACCAAAATGGGTGAAAATAAGATAACGTATCCTTTCGTAAATTCGTTAAAACCATAAAGGGCCAGAAAAACTATTACAAAATCCGAAAACTACCATCAAAGGTAATGAAATTCACCACTCATATAAATAAACAATAATAAACGTCATGTCGGGGTTAGAAGCCCTTGTCTACGACAAGGGAATAGGTCATAATATATCTGTCAGTCGTTGATTTCCCACATCTGAGCTCTATCTTCTTCCGTTTGCTCGATAATTTGCCTGTCGAGGTGAGATTTTGCAAGGCGCCCCCCTCTGGAGGATATCCTGAATGTCACACGTACCTGCCCGCACGCCCGCTCGCACACACTTCAACCGCCTGCTCACACCCCAAGAACAATAGCACAAGAGACAACGGAGACCTCACGGTTGCCTTGCTAGAGTCGCCGGGTGTGCGGCTTTGCACTTCACATCGACAGCCGCTAATTGTGATTATAGACCTCCATCTGCTTTCGGTCCATCGAATGCTCCTTTAGATCCTTGTGGGTGAATGCGCGAGATGTAGAGCTTCCTCTCCCTGTGGGCGACACGTTGGATACCGTCTCCATCTCGTCAAGGAGTAAACTTGTCGCTCATGCCGTCGCTCTCAAATGGCCCCGTCCCGTCACCCGTACCGTAAAACTATCCTGTATAGTGCCACCGCGCCGGCATTTTTCCAAACGTGAGAAAATAGGTTTGCTAATGTTGCAGTTCCTATCTATCCTTCACCTCGTGCCGCCATCCTCCCTTGGCAAAGATGGCTCCTTGTTTACATGCATACGGATCCGCACGTATACCGCACAGAAATTCGGCAGCATACTGAGTGTTCACGGACAGGTGGGAAACTATACGTATGAGTCTTCGAACAGTGGCCTCGGATTAATGCCGTGTTATTGAGAGGCATATCATTAGGTTCTACTCACTATTATGACAAGTACGCTACTCTTCTCGAACTCGATAGCTCCGAATATTTATGGTTTGATTGTAGGCATGTTTATGCACATATAATAGTCTTGGATCCAAGGCCACACTTCGGTCGCGCACCCTGTGTACATGTGAGGAAAGCGCTATCCATCAGCATTCCAGAGCAGCGTTCCAGTTGGCCGCAAATCGCCTTGGAGGGTTCACTAGTTGTTGTATCATTGGGAAGCAGATTATATGTTGCCAACCGGCCAGATCGTTTTGGCCTCATTATATCTCCCCGATATAGTGGCCCGGACCAATGGCGGAAGGCAGAAGTGGTATGCTCTAGTCTTTTAGTCGTCTAATCTTCATCGTCGCTAATATGCCGTAGTGCTTCTCTCTAAGAGTCTTCTTTCATCCCTCTCCCACTACTTCTTGCCGAGAAATGGATGCGTAGGCCGGCTCTCTCGATGTGATTGCTTGTCTCTCTGTAATAATACTATTTGAGGACACCGATCTGACAAATGAGAGTCTGAACTGACCTACAGAGTTACTGAGCACGTGCCTCCACACTCTTGTTGAGTCACAGCAGATTCTAGCACCTAGAGGTTTCTTTACAATGGGGAAAGTCAGCCGGCGATGACCTGGTCCACCTGTCCATCTAAATTGGAGGAACTGATACCGGAGACGTCCTGTCGTACAATTGATTCCAAGAGTCACGAGGCCACTGCACTGCGGGCGTTGGCACAATATGCATTGACATGTCACAATAATAACAAGGGCGTACCGCTCTTGCCTTCGACAATCGGACATTTATAGTAGATTGCGCCTGAATAACGGATGCAGCTATTGCATGGAATACTGATGTACTGTCGAGGTTTCTACCGTTATGTGTGCCCAGCTGAGTGCTGGGAATTTATGGAAGGAACAAAAAAGCTGCTCTCAAGTTGCTGAACGTCGGACATCTACCACCGTCAGTCAGTCTTTCTGTCTTGATTTATTGGCAATTTTAAAATGCAAGGCGTCTAAACACCTTAATTTCAGAAGTGATAATTATAATCTGCCAAACCACTATGATGTGCCTTGGCGAGTACCCTGAGTGGGCGTGACACTCTGTGCTAAACATGAGGCTGGCACGAGTCGATATAATCTAACAAGATACCCATCGGGGCCGCGCTCTATGGTAAAGGCAACGCCTCCGGATGGATCCAGTTAAAGAATTTGTGGGCTCGGATTCCGAGAAGTGCCATGATGGGCCTGTCCATAGTTCTTGATGCATGGAGCGATTTTCTCACCGCAAGTTCAACGGTCCCGCACCAGGAGAGGTCGGTCGGCTGTACGTCTAGTTCCTTAAATGCTGGTTTCCTCAGATACCAAGCCGGACAAGACAGTGCAGTCTCAACCCATATTTTCCTAACAGCAGGGAGCGATCTAGTAGTGTCACGAGTGCGTTCAAATGTTCTCCGTTCATGCCTTGGAACCGATTGCATGCAACAATCTCTGATAATTGATTCTTCGTGCCCAGATTTCCACGTATCACAACGAATCATCGTGACCCGCAAAGTTTTCAGTCAACAAGATGATGATGGATGCGAATATTGAGAATCAAAAATGGGTGTGTCTACGCACACCCAATGGCCATCCGGATAAACCTGGCCTTCTCTGCGAACTAGGTCACTCGTATAACGGCCGCTTCATTCAATCTAGAAACATCCTGGACCTTGACAGGGCGATTTCAGCTTATGACAATGCCGTTGAACTCACACCCAGTGGCCATCCGAGCATGGCTCCCTTTCTCTCAAATCTTGGCAATGCATTTGCCAGTCGATTTGAACATCTTGGAGCCGTGGCAGACATTCGCAATGCTATTTCTGCTCACGAAAATGCTGTTCGAGTCATCCCCACTGGCCATCCGAAGAAGCCAAGCTTTCTGTCAAACCTGGGCAGTACATATGACAAATGTTTCAAACGGCTTGGACATATTATAGATAGCGACAAGGCAATCTCTGCTTATGAAACAGCCGCTCGACTCACCCCCAAGGCCCATCGCCAGAAGCCAATCTATCTCTCAGCCCAAGGTAGTTCATATACTGCTCGTTTCATGCGATTCGGAGATGTTGCGGACATCGACAGGGCAATCTCTACTCATGAGGCTGCGGTTGCACTAGTTCCCGAGGGACATTCAAAGAGGTCTGACTGTCTGTCAAACCTGGGTAATTCATATGCCACTCGCTTTGAATGCACCGGAGACATCGCAGACTTCAACCGCGCAATCGCTTCTCATGAGGCCGCCGTTCAACTCTTACCCGATATCCATCCGAAACATCCTTCCTGTCTCTCAAATCTGGGCGGTTCATATCTCGTTCGCTTCGAACTTCTTGGAGACGATGTGGACATTCATAAGGCCATTTCTGCTCATGAGAAGGCCGTTCGACTCGCTCGCGATGGCCGTCCGAACAAGTCAAGCATGCTGTCAAACCTGGGTCATTCATATAATAAACGCTTCCAACGCTTCGGAGACATTGTGGACATTGACAAGGCCATTTCTGCTCACGAAAACGCTGTTCGACTTGTCGTCAGCGGCCATCCAAACGAGGGCGGGTATTTTTCAAACCTGGGCACCTCATATGGTGATCGCTTCGACCGCCTTGGAGACATTACCGACCTTAACAAGGCACTTGCAGCTCATGAGAACGCGGTTCGACTTACTCCCAAGGGCCACCCTAATACCCCTGGCCGTCTGTCAGCGCTGGGTAATTCATTTAGCCGCCGCTTCGAGCGTCTTGGAAACATTGCGGACATTAACCGTGCAATTTCTAATTATGAGACTGCTGTTCGACTTACCCCCAATGACCATCGAGGAAAGCCTGGCCGTCTATCAAACTTGGGGACTTCGTATGGCCTTCGTTTCAAACGTTCCCTAAACATTGGGGACATCAACGAGGCAGTTTCTCTTTTTGAAGATGCTATTCGACTTACCCCAGATACCAGTCCAAAGAAGCCACATCGTATTTCTAACCAGGCAAATTCACTAACCGACCGCTGCAGTCAATTTGGAGACATTGGAGACATAGACAAGGCCATTTCGCTTTACGGAGATGCAGTTCGACTCATCCCGGAAAGTGATCCATTTAGGGTCAGCTTGCTTACGAGCATGGGTAGCTCGATCCTCACTCGCTTCGAACTCCTTGGTGACGTTGCGGATATCGACGAGGCAATCCGTTATTTTATTGATGCAGCACGCTCTGATACCGGCCCCCCATTTGCTCGCTTTACAGCCTCGTTGCGATGGGCACGTTGTGCTCGGGAGAAGGATGTCTCCCCGCTGGAGGCTTACAGTGTTGCACTTGAGCTCCTCCCTCGCGTTGCATGGTTGGGACTCGCTGTTTCTGAACGACATAGGGAGCTTGCCGATATTGGAGCTGTTGTCCGTGATGCTGCAGCTACAGCAGTAGCACAAAAACAATATGCAACAGCTGTAGAATGGCTTGAGCAGGGTCGTTCTATTGTTTGGCGTCAGGTCCTCAATCTCCGCAGCCCTGTAGATCGCCTTCGCGCAGCAAATGCTTCTCTTGCAGATAAACTCGAACAGGTCTCTAATGATTTAGAAAATGCCGCCAGTCGAGAGAGCTCCGGATCTAATGACGAGATGTCCTCAGAGGCCATTGCCCAGAAGCATCGACGTTTGGCTTCAGAATGGGAACAATTGGTAGGACAAATCAGAACGCTGGAGGGCTTCGAAGATTTTATGCAACCGAAAAAGCTGTCACAGCTCCGCAAGGCCGCCCAGCATGGTCCCGTGGTTATTATTAATGTTCACCGGGTTCGCTGTGATGCCCTTGTGGTCGAGGCGGATTCAGACCAGGTGATCCATATCCCGCTAAATAGTTTCTCGTATGATCGAGCGGAAGGGCTGCAGCGCTCCATAGGTATCATTCTATCTAAACCTGGCCTACGCGCTCGGTCTTCCGATAGTGTCAGGTGGGTTGTGTGCTTTGTTTTGCGACCTGATATACGGTCGTCACGGTATTAACGAACCCCAACAGAACGTTTTGGACCGTCTCATCTCAACTCCGGGAACAGGTCGTGAAGCCGGTGCTGGATCACCTATCCTTGCCTTTAGGTGTTATTCAATCTAAGTCTGGTCTAGGCGCTTGGTCTTCCGACAGGGACATGATAAGATTTCGTCACGGTAATAACGAGAACCCAGACGAAATGTTCCGGGCCATCCTCTCTCAACTCTGGGAACACGTCGTGAAGCCCGTGCTAGATCGCCTCTCTTTGCCTGTGAGTCATTTGTGTGCAGTGTGGTTTCCCAATCTGAAGCATCTTTGGTGAAAAGATATCACAGACAGTCGACCCTCCACGGATGTGGTGGTGTGCTACTGGACCCCTTGCATTCCTCCCTCTTCACGCAGCTGGAGTCTATGAAAACGACGAGCCAGGCTCTCGGATCTGGGATTTTGTTACCTCGTCCTACACGCCTACATTGAGCGCCCTGCTCGAGGCATTACGCCCTTCATCATACGATAAGTTCAAACTCCTCGCCGTCGCGCAGCCAGCCACGGGGTCACTTTCAATACCGAAAACCAAAGAAGAGCTTGTTCGAATCAGAAGCCGAGCTGCTAATCTCTCTGTTAAGAGCTTGGAAGATTCGGCTGCAACTGTGGAACGTGTCGTGGAAGGCATGAAAATGTGTAGTTGGGTCCATCTGGCCTGTCACGGTAAGCAGGACGCGGATCAGCCGACAAAGAGTGGGCTTCTTCTCCATCAAAACCGACTTTTGGAGCTCTCCCAAATCATGCGCACGCCCCTTCCACAAGCTGATTTTGCATTCCTCTCTGCATGTCAGACTGCAACGGGCGTGAAACGTCTCTCGGAGGAGGCTGTTCATTTAGCAGCAGGGATGTTACTTGCTGGGTATAGTGGTGTCATTGCGACGACTTGGTCTATCCAGGACAACGACGCACCTTTCGTTGCGGATGAAGTGTATTCCCATTTGTTCAAGAATCAGCAACCTGACCGGAAACGAGCCGCGCATGCACTCCATCATGCTGTTCAAAAGCTTCGCAAAGAAAAGGGCGTACCATTTAGCTCCTGGGTGCCATTCATACATGTTGGGATATGACGACTTTCACACTTAATTGATTCTTCGAAGACCGGGGGGGGAGGGTGTTGTTACCGTGACTTTCCCATTGCACTTTGCCCGTTTCAACGTTGTCATGTAGCAATCGAGGCTTCTATGTAATTATGCATGCAAGTTCGGGGTGAGCCACCAGATCCCTAAGCATGACGCATACTTTGATTTGAAACTTGTCTCTGAACATATACACAATCTATGGTCAACCCTTCTCTGCGTTTTACCTGCTCCTCGTCGCCTCCCTGATCTGATAAGAGCCATCACTGCCACACCCTATTACTCCCATGGCCACTCCTTGTCACCCCTCGCGGCGGTTCTCAGGATAATTTACAGCGGAGCTGTACTCCAGAGCCCGGTGGCTTGGAACGTTGGAGCCCGCCACAATGGCTAATAATCAGGTTAGTTAGCCATTTGTGTGGATTGCTTAGAACTTTGCTAACCAATGGCGGTCCCAGCAGCAGCAGCAGGAGGGGAACAACTTACATGACCAGCAGGACTTCAGTGCTATGGAGATGAAGTTGCGAAGGATACCAGGGGTCATTCTACGCCAAATGATGCTGGAAGCGGGTATCAATGATGATCGTGGATTTGGGAACTTATCATTAGAGGAGAAGGTGCGCCGGTAACATCTCTTCCCATGACTACGCTCAATATCATAACCCCTCTAGACTCGTTTGAACGAGGTGTTGATAAGAACGATTGATACCTATACGGGCACTGCTAGCGGTGCGCCTCGAAACGACAGGTTAGTGATGTTTGTCTGAACCACGGTTATTGAACATTAATCTCAATCGACAGGCTTGTTGATGTCTCGTCATCCAGCCTGAACCAGCAACCATCTGACACCAATACTCACTAATGTCACCAATATTCATTTTGTAAGTTCACACTTATAAAAGCCCTGGGCCCTCGAACTTTGTTCATATTTCAGGGTAATCGCGAAGAGATGTATCAGAGTACTAGTCTCCGAAAACATATATACATGTCCTGATCATGTGGATAGGTCCGAGGAGATAGTGATTTTTCTTTCCCGGCACAGCTACAGTTGAAGTGCTATGCACGAGCACAAATAGAGCTCCTTGGGAAATAGGGCAGGCGTGGAATAAGCTAGATGTCCACGATCAACTAAACGACTGATATGTAAAAAAAACTAAGTCCATAGATGTGGGAAGTCACTCGACAAGTCATAACGCAACGCGTCTCGCGCCGTAAACTCATGAGCTCGGGCGAGGAACCCCCCGATGAGAGAAGCATAACAATAGCTCATGCAAAGAGCGCCACTCCAACGGCGGCACCAATAAGACCCAAGGGGGCCATCGCATGATGGTGTGCGCTATTGGAATGAGTAGCAGAAGCAGAAGCAGCCGAACCACCGCTTGTCCGGCTGGCTGCAGCTGCAGACCCTGAAGCGCCACTGCTTGCAGCGGCGGAAGTCGAGCTGGGCTGGTTTGGATTGGGGGCAACACTTGCAGCGGCGGCGTACAGATTTGCTGAAGCAAAGGTCTGGCAACTGGAAGAGGCCGGGATACGTGCGGTGTAAGGGATCGTCTGGATGGGGCCGAGG
This sequence comes from Ramaria cf. rubripermanens, assembly GCA_003316465.1. Classification (NCBI taxonomy): domain Eukaryota; kingdom Fungi; phylum Basidiomycota; class Agaricomycetes; order Gomphales; family Gomphaceae; genus Ramaria; species Ramaria cf. rubripermanens. The sequence goes on along the minus strand of QFFB01003398.1, from coordinate 14,344 downwards.
GACTCGGGAGGTTGGGAGTACGTGGTCACTGTTGAAAGACTCAATAATCTATCACAACATTCTAAGCAATGGCAGCGCACCTTGTCCATCAGACCCTGTGTAGACACCAGGGAAGTCCTGGTTGTCGCCTTTGCATTTTTCAAAGACGCCGTCCTGGTATGCGGCTGGTGCATTGTATTGACATCCAATTCGATCTAGTCGGAGTCCAGTATCAGTCGTGAGAGTAAGGATAATATCACTGCGCCATACCATAGATGTGTTGACAGAAATCGGCCGCGTGAGCGCCAGCGGGGTCACAAACCTTGATGCAGAACAGCTCTCCACCAAGGAAGCTCCGTGGATGTCAGTAAAGCGTCAGAGATATGTGAGGGGACTTACTTGTGCCATTCAATCACCTGCTGGAAGGTCCCGTTGTTCCCGTTGTTAGAGGGGAAGCCATTACTGAATATGAGGGACCCGAGTGGGTTTCCGCGACCGTCAGCACCATGCGGATCTTCCTCTGCGGATGCGAAACATCGACATTACTTCCCATTAATCGAGACGCGCGGTAACACTCACCTCCTCCAGAGTCGCCGTGGATGATATTGATCAATGTCTGATTGATGCGACCTGTAACCTGGAGATAGTCGGGGGTCTGCATGAACTGCACACCAGTGAGAGCACCCGAGGGGATGATGCGTGTACCACGACCAGGCTTAGTACACCACGCTACGAGTTCTCCTTCAGTGTCTGCAATAGCGGAGTCCGGTTTGGGTGGACCCCAAATACAGAAATCTAAGAGAGGGTGTCAGACCGGCGAGAGTATGTAATAGGATTCATACCATCGAGGCTGTTGACGGTCGCTGTCTGACACATGGAGCTAGGACCTTCAGTTGTAGAATTGCAAAGATTGTAGCCGGTCTGGATGCCACGAGGCCCGTTCGTGGTGTCGACCATGTAAGGCTGCATCCAGCGAAAAAGTCGATGGTCAAGGTAAATAAAGGTATCCAGCTATGCTAAAGCCATGCACATACCAGGGCGGTGTACTGAAAGTGTTTGGATGCCAGAGGGGTGTCGGATTGTGCAAGAACGGCGGAGGTAGCCACAAGGGCAGCCAGAATTAGGGACGTGGACATGGCGTGCAAGATAGTGATTCAAAGAGTGTTGGAGTACTTAGAAAGCTAGTTGGGAGCAAACAGGTTGTTTACAGCGAAAAGGCCCGGTGGTAGAAAAGGGGGATTTTGCAGCCGTTGAGGGTAACACGGCCGCTTTTATAGTAGCAAGTTCAATCGCCGCAAGGCTTGGCCTAGTAACTACTAAATGACGGATGTGACCGTGTGGCGCAGTGTGACGGGTTCGTATAGTATTCTTACATCTACTTTACACATCTAAGTCGATATCTCCTAGCATACGGTCATCTATACCACCATCGTCGTATTGTTCTTCTTCATCAGGCGCACGCATTGGTTGATCAGTCATCTCCAGTTCTTTCTGACGTTGTTGCGCTTTCTCCACGTCTTGCAGTGTCCATAGCGATATCCCCGTCTGGTTTTCGTTCGGATTTTGTGAGATTGTACGCATGAACAGTTTGGAGAGCACAATTGCCATGTCGGTGGACAGATTCGAGGCTGTTTCCGAAATGTACTGGTTGATCCAACGTGGCAATTTTGCACGCTTGTCGGCTCTTGCAAAGCGCTGTGCTAGCCATAAATACTGGCATCGCGCTGGTGGGCATTAAGAATTACCTTATCCGCAAACACCATCAGACCCCAGTCTGTTTTTCCGCGAAGTACGCGCCCTACGCATTGTGCCGCATTTCGCATGGCGTCGAAGCCAAGAAATTCAGATTCCCGTATTCGATACGCATCGCGCAGGTATTCTAGTCGTGCCTGAAACATTCATTGTCGAAGGACGACCAACGCTTTGGAAGTGATGTTACCTTTAAAATCCGACTCTCAGTATACTGATACGGCACTCTACAGTCTAAGTCAGACAGCGAAGAGTCATCCGGAAGAGGCCACATACCCAAACATAATAACAGCTCTCCCGTAATTGTGATCGAAATCAATTCCCTCCGATACCTTCCCTCGCGCCACTGACAGCAACACCGCACCTCTACCATTATCGCATGCCTGATCAAGGTATACTGAGTGAACGAAAATGGGAGATATGAAACATGCTGACTCGTCGATAATTTTCCAGCGCAATACTGGTTTCATTAGCATCAGGTGTTTCGACAAAAATAAGTTTGTTGTTCCAAACTTCGTTCAAAATTCCCTAAGGATCACTATCAGATATTATTGGCGGACATTTGGGATCTCAGACTTGCCATGTCGTTCCAAGCCGCGACAATGGACTCCATGTAGAGGTAGCTGGGAAAGAAGGCCACAATGCCATCTGGCACAATCTTGCTGTATTCTATTAGAATACTACCAAAATTCCGAACCACTGCAGGGTCATTGCGGACTTCAAAACGAGAGCTGATGGCCACTTGATCGCTTCCTCGTGTAATAACCTGGGCAAGACGTAAATATCTTTTTGTAAAGGTGGAAAATTTGACTCACAAGCGGTAAAAAACAATTGCGTGTTAGAGTCATCGGGTATGTCTCTTGGACTACAGGCGTGAATTGGAGCATCTTCGGATACATGTCTAAGGGAGAGATCGTTCCCGATGTAATAACAACACTGCTAAAACGCTCAAACACAGGCTTGATAGCAAGGGATGGGTCCAAACATCTGGTGGTAGCTCTAAAAGACAACGTCAGACGAGGGTAATGCAAACATACGTAAAGTGGAAGATAGGATTCGGCACTGTTGCGTTCTCGGTCTCAAACGGTTCAAGTATTAAGAGAAAACCTTGCAAACAGATGGTAAAATTATATAAATTCGGACTGAATAATATAAACATACCCTTCTCGTATGTCGAAACTAGTGTTGCGAAACTAGCGACTTTCTGCAATGAGTAGTATTCATCGAGCCCAGTGAGTTCGAGTGTCCGGACAAGAGATTGTAAGCGCTCTGCACAAAACCTGGAGCCGGTGCCGCTTCGTAAAACAAAACAAAAAATATCAAAGGGAGTGACATACCGCAGAGGCCGCCGTTCAATGAAAGTAATATCTTTCAGATGTTGAAGGAAAGAGAGCGGGGTCTCGGCAACAACATGTAGAACACGCATACGAGTCTGTACAAGTTTGCACGTTAATAGCGAACGACACAAGACAACAAGCCAGCCACCTTTAAATATTCTACAAATCTTTTCAAAAAGGCTACGAAGTGCTCCGCTTTCCGAATGTTTCCAGGCACGGCTTCTTTCAGTAAGTCATCAGGCAATACTGCGTGCAAGAGCCGAGTTTTACTAACGTCCCTAAAGAACAGTGCAGGTAGCTTACTCGGGTTTGCCATAAATGTCTCTTCTTCACGAGCTTCATCTGCCTCCTGAAGTCCCTCCACCAACTTTGCATACTCGTCTTGAAGTTTAGAGGCGTCCGTTTTCTTGATGCTATAATCCAGATGAAGTGAATCATCATTAGTCGGAGCTGTCACGAGACCTCAGACAACGCACTCGTCTATTTTGTCAGCAAGTTTACCCACACTCCTCGCGGCGGAATCCAACATAGGTCGAGTAAGATCAATGCTAAGTGATTCGATACAAACATTATCTGTAATACATTGGCTGGCGTTAGTGGAAGAAAATCGAATAGACACACACCAATGTTGTGAGCTTCATCAAAGACGACGATAGCATCCTTCGACAATTCCTTGGAAACTTGTTCTGCGACCTTTGGGTCAAGCAGATAGTGAAAGGAATATATTACAATGTCCACAAACGGCATCTAGCGTGTTGAGCTCAATTAGGGCGCGTTATGAAGACCGGTGACAACCACCAACCATTCTGCGAATAGTGAAATAGGGACATAAAGTATTTTCCCGGCCATATTGCTGCACATCAGCAAGCGTCCAAATACCTGGCGGAATGAGGTTTCCAGGTTCGAGTTTTCCCAATTCCTTGCGACATGTCATGAACAAATACCGTAAGACTCAGTCGATAAACCTACCTCATGCCACTGGCAGAGAGGTACAGAGCCTGGATCTTTACGACCTTTCTCGCATGCCGCAGCGGAAGTCAAATCACGACATCGGGCATCCACCACCCTACCCTTCTTTTCTTTCGATACCTTGATGAACGACATTAGTTCAGATTCTTTCGGACCAAGCCGTTAAAACCACATACCTCTGGATGTAAGCAGAGATTTTTACGGCTGGTCAGGCCAAGACCCATAAAAGACTGCTCTTTTTGCTTCTGCTCTGGAGTTTCAGCACATGCTGTCCGGTATTCCATGAGCCGCTTCAATTCCGCCAGTGCCTTCTCGATTTCCGGGACAGTCCGCGAGCAATAAACTAGTTTCCGTTTGGCAGGATAGAACTAAAAGACTTCATAAGGGTATCAATTACTCAAATCACAGTAGTACTGACCTGTTGGTATGATACAATTAACGACAGCAATGAAACAGTCTTCCCAGTCCCACTAGGCATTTCCAATACACAGTGACCCTAAGACCATGTAAATAACAGGAGAGAACAAGATAAAAGGAATAATACAGTTGCGTCCAATGTGCGTTTCAGGTCGCACATGTAAGAATATTGTTCTGTGAGTCGTGTCAATGGCCAGAATCCGGCCGCCACAGGAACGACAGACCAGGATAAATGCGGTCATAAGGGAAAACTATCTATTTGTGTAATATTCAGCAGACGTTGAATATCGACGTGTGAGACGCACGGGTAAATCATCGATGGTGAACTTCATGGCCCAACAAAGTTAAAAGTTGTGAAGTTGAAGAGTGGTACTAGGGATTACGTAATGGAGCGTACAAGCCCGAATCACATGTTTTCATTGCGAGGCAGTGGCTATCCGGCTTTTCAACTACCATGGTCCTCAACACCAAGTTGACCCAATTGCTCAAGATTCGTATGTACGTACACTGTTCAGCTGTCCCACCCAGCCTGAACAACCACTCATCTCAGGTTTGCCAAACTAGACCCGTAGTGCAGGGGGGCATGCAATGGTAAGAATTATCATGGGTTGGTCCTATTTTCGACTCATAACATACATAGGGTTGGATATCCCGTCCTCGCATCTGCTGTATCCAATGCAGGTGGTCTCGGTATCCTCACGGCACTGTCACAACCTTCGCCTGAAGCCCTTCGCCAAGCAATTCGTGAGACGCGGAAGCTGACGGACAAGCCTTTTGGAGTGAACATAACAATCCTTCCCACAATAAATCCGCCCGATTATGAAGGGTTTGCCAGGGCCGCGGTTGAGGAGCAAGTGAAGGTGTTCGAGACGGCAGGAAGTAATCGTACGTGCAGTCATTTTTACAGTAATGAATCCTTGCTACATCTCTGCTTTCTAGCTGGACCTCTCATCAAGTATTTTAAGGAAAACGGATGTATCGTATTGCATAAATGCACAACTATCAGACACGCAAAGGTCAGCAGGTACTCTTTTGCTTTTAAACAAGATCTTAAGGACATTTCCTTTAGAAAGCCGTTCAGCTAGGGGCAGATGTGCTTAGTATAGATGGATTCGAGTGTACATATCAGACTCTTCAGTCCAGCTTCAGTCATGGCACTGACACAGCCTTTAGGTGCAGGCCACCCGGGTGAAGAGGATATCGGTGGGCTTGTTCTGGTATATTATTTTTATACGCCAAATATCAAGTTTCACATTTACATTTTTTTTTTCAGCTGGCCAGAGCCGCTCAAGAGCTCAATGTTCCATACATTGCCTCCGGAGGACTTGCAGATGCGCGAGGCCTTGTAGCAGCACTCGCCCTTGGCGCTGAGGTATGTCCACCTTTTGTCTTGCACACCACGAACACGCATAGTTAAATACCGAACAGGGGGTAAACATGGGTTCGTGACATTTATTCCCATATAGCATGACAACTAACCCCCTGGTTAGGTACCCGATTCATGTGCACAGTTGAAGCTCCCATACATCAAGCGATCAAGGATAAGATTTTAACATCCACGGAACAAGATACCGTCCATATTTTCCGCACTCTGCGCAATACCGCACGTGTCTACAAAAACAAGATTTCCCAGGAAGTGGTGCGCATTGAACGACGACCTGGCGGAGCTAAGTTCGAAGACGTGCGTGACCTCGTCTCCGGGGCACGCGGACGACTGGTATATGAGACAGGTGACTCTGATGCAGGCATTTGGAGTGCAGGGGTGGCAGTGGGATTAATCAAAGATATCCCGACATGCGAGGAGCTCTTGAACAGGATTGAGAGGGAGGCTGAACAGATCATCGAGAGACTGGGAAGTCTCAGAACGCAGCGTTCAAGGCTTTAATCGTAATAGGAGACATTTTGAATAAATTGCCTGAATGCGGGAGAATACCACACTTAGTGTTGAGTTGAGTTGCGTGAGTAGATTAATATTGGTGTTCGGTGACACTGGTTGGTACCGTCTTGCTCGGCGCCAGCGTTCAAATGCTGGCGACCCTGCATCTCAGAAAGTTGACGCTCCGTGTAACTTCTTGATGAAAAAGTATGTATAAACCCAGAAGGCAATGATGTCAACAGCAGATTTGGCCACGTACGTCCAAAGACAGAAAGCCACTCTGATCCGAGTGGGTATATACTAGCGCGCGCTAGGACAGTGTCTCCAAAATTAAATCAAGTCGCCAGTACACATCTCCAACTTAAATACATTAACTAAAACTCTACTTCGCCGAACACTAGTTTTAGATCCCATAATTATTAGCTACTGAATGGTGTGTCTGATATTTTCAATTCAGTTTGCTAATATATACTGGTAACAAATACTCTCTAATGAGCATGGCCACAGTCCTGACCACGTACTGTCCCCCCCCTCACCGTTTCTAATAGGAAATGACAACCAACAACTGTTATCCCAAGGCGTACTACGTGATTTTTTCTACTCAAGGGATAGTTAGGCCCTGAATGCTGTGTAAACGGTACATACGGTAATGTATGTGCTCCGATGTCCCTGGGCACTGAGCGCTGATCCCTTGTCAAGCCGGTGGCTAAAGCTCAGGATCCTGGCAGCATGCTAATCAAGCCTTTCTGACTTTCAGCGAGTATCATCGCAGTACTTCAGCTCACTGCAGCTACTCTCAGTACATTATAGAATTATGGAAATAGCGTCAAGAACGCATCCAACGACAGGAAGCGAATCATTGATCACTTGTTGATACTGCAGAAAGTTTTGGTTGATGTTCACGAGGTAGTAAAGGATGGCGCTGATACGTCTATTCGATTGCCAACTCTGAGCAAACTCAACGAACCCGAAGGCCTACCTCGTTATCGTACCGAGGTGGAAAGCCTCAAAACGAAATTAGAGGCACCACTTGGACGGACCAATCGGTTATAAGCGTTGATGTGGCCACTGAAGGAGGGCGACGTCAGGAAGACTCTAGAGTATCGCAGAAATTTCCAGCAGTTGTTGAGCTCTGCCCTGAACACAGATCAATTGTACGCCTTATAAATTTCTTTTCGGACCAACCCTGATCGTCCTCACAGAAGCTTGACGGTGGCGATACACACTAACGTGGAAGGGTTACGGGACTCTTCCACTACCATGAGGCAGACGTATGAGCAGACAGGCAGGGTAGGTGTGTGGATGTTGGTGCACGACGCAGTTGTTTCCTGGCTGTTCCCTGATCCTACAGTTGGCATTTCCATTCAAACATATTCCGGACACCTTAGAAGGCCTCTACTCTCGCTACTCAGAGGGTCAGCGTTCTTAACACCGGATGATCCAATGTTCGCCCTAAAGTCCATTATTATCGTACTCGATGCTCTCGAAGAATGCGAAGACAGGGATGAGCCCCTGAAGCTGAATCCGGAAATCCGCAGCTGGGGGTTTTCCTCAACAAACCTGATCAAAGACGCCATGGAATGTAATGTGGCGTTACTCCTCGTCCGAGGGGTTGATTGCTGATCTGACAGCAAGGTTCCGGTGGGCGGACTGTCAGTTGGATTCTATAGTGATGGAAGTGCCGTACTCCGGCTGCTCTTGAGACGGCGCTGAAGTCTCTGCCAAAGACGCTAGTTGAGACGTATGATAGGATCCTCGCGAGCATTCGGGAGGAAGACAGACGATCCGCTCTCAATGTCTTGCAGTGGCTTGCGTTCTCTTCGCACAACATCATTGCAAGAAATCGTCGAAGTATTGGCCACTAATCCATACTCCGCAGATGGACGTCTGTTCAGTCCTGACGAAAGACTATTGGATCCCCATGAATCACTCGCCATATGCTTCAGTGTTGTCATCATTCACGTCTCAAAGGGAGAGCCAGAAGTCAGACTCGCACATTTATCTGTAAGGGAGTATTTGATATCAGAACATGTCCACTGTGGCTGCGTTCACACTTCTATTTCAACCAACGTCACCTAGCTGATACATTCATCACCGAGACGTATCTGGCTTATCTCTTGCAGTGACAAACCTGATGACCTAGGACCTGATTTACAATTTTCCATTATCTGGCTATGCCGCGAGGCACCAGATGCATCATGCTCGGTCGACTAATTGTAGATATTCTGCAGGAGCTAATCATGACCCTTCTCGGCCCCAGCCACGCAATGTACACTAAGTGGCTTCAACTTCATAACCTAAGAGTTATAGGGTTACTTTGATGTTCCAGGGTTACGGAGAAAGCGGCCCACTCATAGTCCTCTTTATTACACTTCATTGACTGGGCTAGAAATACCATCACGAAGGCTGCTAGACATGGGGGCCGATGAAAATGCACCTGGAGGGGACTACAGCACCGCGCTGCAGGCGGCATCTATGAGAGGTCACTCGGAGATCGTTCGACTGCCATTGGAGACAAGCAGACGTGAATGTTCAGGGAGGGGAATGGAACAGTGCATTGCAGGTGGTCACGTGAGAACTGTTCGACTGCTACTGGAGAAGGAAGCCAATCCAAACGTGCAAGGAAAGAGGCATGGCACTGCGTTGCAAGAGGCGTCGCCGAAAGGTTACACGGAGACGATCGCTACTAGCAAAGGGAGCAGACGTGGACGTAAAGGGAGGGCACCGGAGCACTGCACTGCACGCGGCGTCGTCATTTAGTCACATAGAATCTGTTCGACTGCTGCTGGGAGAGGGAGCAAATGTAGTAAGGAGAGTGGCGTGGCACCCCGCTGCAGGTTGCATCGTCATAAGATTACACAGACATCGTTCGACTGCTCCTGGAGAAAGGAGCGGATGTGAACATAAAGAGAGAGGATTTGAGGGTACACTTCAGCACTGCGCTACAGGCGGCGTCATCAGGACGTGCCGCGGATACCGTTCGACTGCTGCCCGAGGCAGGAGCGGATGCAAACGTGCGAGCGGGGACGCACTACAGGTGGCCGCGTCCCGGGATGACGAGGCCATCATTCAACGGCTGCTTGAGGCAGGAGCAGACGTGAACGCGCAGGGAGGGTCGTACAGCAACACACTGCAGGCGGCGGCGACGGAAGGTCACGTGGAGATCGTTCGACTGCTGCGGGAGATGGAAGCAGAGTGGAATGGCGCTGCAGGCGGCAACAATACAAGGCCACACGGAGATCGTTCAACTGCTCCTGGAAATGGGAGCAGATGTAAACGCGCAAGGGACACTGCGCTGCAGATAGCGGCCTCACGATGTTTCATGCCGTTCACCGAGATTACTCGACTGCTCCTGGGTATGGAAGCAGACGTCAACGCCGAGGATGGGCCGCTTGGCACTGCACTGCGCTGCAGGCGGCAACAATACAAGGTCACACGGAGAGGTTCATCTGCTGCAGCAGAAGGGAACTCAAATGCAAACGCGCAGATCATTGCCAGTAGAATCCAGAAGTCAGGAAGCAGTCCTCGAGTAATAGCCCAGAATATTTGCGTATGCAAAGAGCTGGCAAGCGACGGAAAATGATGTTGTTACTGTACTGAGAAGTATCGAATATCGCTAAGATCATCCGGAGACTCGTGGGCAGAGGTGCCTCCTTCCTTTCGCCGATAGCACATTAATGTGGGAACTTTTGCACCTTAGCATTAGTCATGGTACAGCTTGACAGCGTGAGAGCCACAGAAGTGCCGCAGACCAAGAATGGTGGCACCACCAGTGGTCGAAGAGATACTGGGCGGCGACGAGGGGCCTAATGTGTGGGTGGTCGCCGACCGCTGGCCGAGGAGGACGAGGTCTTGCGTTGAAACTAGTTGTTAGCAAAAATTGCTTACGTACATTTAATCCGTGTAATGTGGAGAATCTAGACTGAGACGCGTGCCCCTTGGACTCTACCACCACCATGTCCGACCAGTACTATCTGGCCCAGCAGCAGCAGCAGCAAAACACCTCACGATATCAACCCGGCCCAGCCCAGTCGACCACTGGGCTTATCCCGATCGATCCAGCGCTTTCGGGTTTATACAATCCGTATTACCCCCAGTACGACCATCAACACAACCAGGGCCATTCACAGCAGCTTCAGGCGCACACTCTTCCATCGATGCATTCCTCGCCTTCAGATGACTCTGAGTCGTTGGCCAGTCCAGCCGCCGAGTCGTCAAACATCAATGGCAAGAGAACAATCGCCCCAGGTGGTCAGAACAGGAAGAAGCAGAAGAAGGACGAGGAGGTCGTCGACCAGAGTCTGGGCACCGAGAAGGAGGGCGCAGGCAAGGTCAAGCCCACTAGGGGTTCCAGGTCAGTCCTCTGTCCGTCCGTTGACCCCGGCTTTTTGTACAAACCATATGGCAGAGCGTGCACGGTTTGCCGTCGCTTGAAGATGAAGTGCGTAGGTGCAGAGCACGGACCTCCTTGCAAACGTTGTCAGTCGGGCAACAACGAGTGTATCTTTGAAGAGTCCAACCGTGGCAAGCGATCATCCAAGTCAGTTCAATGCTATTGTCTGCACCAGGACAGGCCCTCTGACCTGTTCATGTGTATATAGAAAGCACGAGCTACTGACTCGTTCGCTGCGCAAGATGGAGCGCACTTTGGACACCGTGTTACGATCCATCAGTCATCCTGGAACGAGTGCCCTCGCTTCTGGCATGGTCTCGCGCTCTCCGTCTCCTTCTGCCCATAGTCAAACCGTACAAACTCAAGCCCTGATGAACTCACCGTCCCCCCACCCACAGGAGGATATCTCCCCTAGTGATTTCCCCCCGGGATCACCCAAACTACACTCCTTGCCCGATAATTCACTGAACCCCTTGGGTCTGCTAGCGGAAGCAAGCTTGTCGAATAGAAGAGCACAGATAGCAAACAATTACAACTCATCTGCCCGTATGAAAGCAAGCTTCCTGCAGCCAGAAGATTCAACCAAGGTCGGCGTGGCTAGTGATGTGTATTTTAAACCTGGTAGACCACCTTCTCAGCAATACCTAAATGCGAAAGTCACCTTTTTTGCCTAGGGCCTATGACCATTCTGCCTTTACGGAGGCTGTACATTGAACGACAAGTCCAGCCGGAAATGCTGACCTTCGTTGCTACCAACCAGGTCGTGGACTTGTTTGATATGTAAGCCTCTCCGGTTAGGTGTTTCTCTGAAAATGTGAGGCTAATACATCAATCCAGATACTTTGAGCACATGAATGTAAGCAATAAATATGATCTTCTCGTCTTCGTCCAGTTTTAAGGGGAGCTTTTTGAAGATGCATTGTAGCCTTTTAGAAAAGGAATTTCACACGCCATCTCTCGTCTGCTCGCGTTCTCCGTTCCTCTTGACAACCAGTGAGTCTCATGGGGTTAATACTTGTCACGTCTACCTTCTTACTAGCTTGCATTTAGTTTGCGCCATTGCCTCAAAGTTCTACTCTAAAAACCCGGAGCTACATCCGCGTCTGAATAATTTGGCCAAGTCTCTTGCATTTAGCGTTCCAGAACGAGGTTATAAATCACTCGAGGTCTGTTATATTATTCGTCTCGAGCTCAAGTTGTGTAATAATACTTTACCGAAGATCGTCCAAGCATATCTTCTTTTGAGTTTATGGGGCTGCGGACCTGTTGAGAGATACGAGCAAGACAAGACGTGGATGCTGCTTGGAATGGGTATCCGGTATGATCAAATGGCTGTTCCTGATCTCGAAAAATTCATCTTGTTAATTATTAGCATGGCGACCGACTTGAATCTTCACCGAAAGACTGCTACCGCGCCTCAGCGTACTGACGCAGATCATGCCCGAGCTAAGGAAATTCTCAACCGAGAGCGGACGTGGCTGTGCGCACCAGGACATCTCTCAGACTATTTCCATCTCACCATCACCTTATAGCTTGTGCTATGGTCTAGACAGAGGCATCAGTGCGCAGATGGGCAAACCACACTCAATAAAAGAGGAGTGAGTGGGGCACCCCACCTATTGTTGAACTTCAAATGTTGACCATACTTGTCTAGTTTTATCATCCGTAATGCAGCTAACTGGTGGCGCTCTCCCAATTGCATATCCAGCGATTCCTCGTTATGTGCCTATGTGGTAAGTAGTTGCTATGTGAGAACCAACAACTTGACGCATCGCACAATGGTTACCAGGAACTTCAACGCATATGTTCTCGTAGTCTTGACATTTTATATTCCGGCACCTCCACGGCTTCTGGTTTACAGACTGATTGCGACTATCTTCTGGTTACAAAGGCCGTCGAGACCCAGATTAATACATGGAATAGTGACTGGGTCACTCGTAGAAGCACATCAGGTGCCGGCGAGTATATGCCCGTCTCTCGCAAAGTTTTGTCACTTATCCTGAGCTTGTAGCCAAACGCCCAAACGAGGCTCATTATAAAATGATGAGAGAATTTTTTGTCAACTATGCGTTATTAGTAGTGAACTCTTTTGGACTCCAAAATGCATTGGAGAGATCTCGGGTGGATATTGGTCACTTCTTTGCCCGGTGTCATGCCGCAGCGACAGCGTGCGCCACCATCGTTCGGGATGAAATAGGGCCGTCGGGCGAATTACGATACTGCACGGATTCCGCCTTTGTTCAGTGCTCATATGCTGTCTTGAGTCTGTTGAAGGTAATTTTGGTTAATTTGCTTTGTGAACTTCACACTGAAAGTACCTAGTTCATCCACCCCGAATTTCAACCATTCTTACAGAACGAACAGAAAACTATATCTCTCATCAAGGATGTCGCCGAACTATTAGACAGAGTGGCTGTCAGTCCTTTGCACACACCTGCGCTGTACTCGACTCTGCTCCGTGCTCTAATTTCGGCGAAGATCGAGAGTTCTTCGACAACTCCGAGCTCCCCGCCTTCGAATAATGAAAGCTACGGTGGAAATGGCCGGGATCAGATGCTGGCTAGCATTGCGCAGGAAGTGGGTAATGATGGAATGGGAAAGCCGTTCGTGCTCGGTGCAAGCACCGAACCTACTATACATTCCTTAGATTTCCAGTCGACTAGCGAGATGGGACCCGTAGCAGATATGTCCATCTTTCCACCAAGGATGGCCCCAAGTACCACGGAGGAAAACCCTGGCTCAATGTCCATGGAATGCATATTGAGCAACGATTTCTGGGACAGCGTCCTTGTGCCTGGTATGTGCATCCTCTTCAGGCCATGAATATCGTTTCATTGATTGTTAACCAGGATATTCCAATTCACTGGAAGGCCTAAGTGGAGGCTTTGTATATGGAGCTGGTGGTAACTCTGTATACATTGCCTCCAGGTTAGGTTCCCCCAACGCATCAGTGATTACCTCACCACTGATGGGTATTCGACCTGAATTGACAAATAGCCTTACTTGAGGCCATAGAAGTCCCAAGAAACGAGAAAGTGCAGTTTCGACCGTGGAATCTGCTGTAGCCTGCATATGTTGTTGCTTGCCCTTTAACTACTTGTAACACGTATATATATGTATTCCGTTCCATCAAATGGCTTTAGCACAAGCTTGAGTTCCTGTAATACATATATATAAATAAAAAGGATCGACTGGCAGTGGTTTGTGTGCGGCGCAGAGCGAGCTGATTTCCCTTCCAGTTCCTTCAGTAACGTGAGCTCAGAACCTCTGCTATATATTGACGTTGTAGTCGGCCCTCGAGGGCCGTCATATTGGTTGATTATTATATACTAATTGCGACGCGCCTGCGCGTTGGTGGGCAAAAACCGGCGCCTGTATGGCGGTCGAAATGCACAAAAAGTATTACGCGCCGCGCCCAAGTGAAAAAACATTTGTTGGCGCGGGCTTGTGTGAAAGCCGGCGATTTCACAAAAGTGCATAGCCTCAGGACACATAGAAATATATATATATTTGGTTAATACGATGGATGCTATGGCGGTCCGTTTGCACAAAAATGCAGCACGCGCGCCCTAACGGTTTCGCGCGCCGTGAATTAGTTTGAGCATTACCGTATGGCGGTCCGTT
>QFFB01003386.1:0-19698 GCA_003316465.1 Ramaria cf. rubripermanens | reverse complement strand
GCGCCTTGAGAAGATCAAGAAGCTCAAAGCATATACGCATCCACTCGCGCGCTGGGACAAATTCGGCCCCGCGGTCCGCTAGAATAGATTGTCAATAAAGTAAAGGGCCAAGATTACTGTTTTGATAGCACACCTATGCGACCGATCAGGTTGATCGAGGCCTCTTGTACTTTCTCATGCCTATTTCGGAGAATAGGTGTCATACGAGGAACTACAAAAGAAACAAACAAAAAGGAAGTTAGAACAAGCGAATACGACAAACGAAAGCAACACTCACGGAGATCCTTGACCGGAGGCTGCATTTGTGTCATACCGACGACATTTGCGATGGCGCCTTCAGCAGCAATAATGCTGGATGTATATATATAAGAGAGGATATTTCACATGGCAAATATACAATTCTCACCTTCCGAGAGTATCTGGATACTCTTCACCAAGTTGCTCGAACAAAACGACACCAAGCTTGCTCAACAGCTGATCCTCGCCACATTGTTTAATAACGACCGCTAGGCGGGTCGTCAAGTCGGCTGCTTGCTGCCGAACTTTCGCGCTCTTGTTGTTCAATCGCCAGAGAACAGTTGAGACGATTTGTGTCAAGTAAGGCTTGACTCGGATGCCTGACCAGACAAAAATCAGACGTCGAGTCTGCATAATCAGGAATCACAAATACGCACCCAAAGCATTTACGACGGCGCCAAAGCCATCTAACATGACTTGATCTTCGCTTGTTTGTTCTTGGAATGAGTAAATGATTCCATCGACGAGGCGAACCTCCAGACGTTCGTCTATGTCAGATGCGCCTAGCGAGGCGATGACCTTCGTGATCGTCTCCATCACCATCTTACGATATGGCTCCGCGTCATCCTAAGAGAACTAAGTGCTAAAAAAAAAGACATACGAAGTCACACGACGCACCTTCAGATCATTTACAATTTTGCCAACAATCTCTGCCACGCCAGCTTTCTGTGCCAATTCAACCGTCGTTTCAACTACCTGGCGGTAATTCCGTCGATCAAGGGCCATGCGTCTGACCCAAAACGCCTTGAAAAAATCGGGAAGAATGTCTTGCTTGATGTATTGCGGCGTGACACCTTCTGTTGCCGCACACTGCTTGACTACCTTAAGTACGATCTTCTTCATCTCTTCATCCGACGTCTGGAATTCACGGATCAAAATGACAGTAACACCTTTAGTGTAGTAATTGGCATATTCCGGGTCCATAAGCGGGATGATAAAACCAATGGCCTTGAGAAAGGCAGCAAGACCTTTGCCGCGATGGAGCCTGATACCGTGCCAGAGCGGCTTCAGAACGCTGTCAAAGGACTCGATACCATACGGTGCGGCGGCTTCGGCAAGCGCTGCAAGGCCCAGGGCAGTCATTGTGCGTACCTTTTGCTGTTCGTCCTGCAGCCCGTGAGCGATGGCATCAACAAGATTGCGGAGATGGGGAAGGACGGCGCATCCCATCATGATGGCGATTTGCTGTACGATACGTATACCAGTATGACGTGCTTGCCACGACTTTTTTGAGCGACAGACGGCCTTGAGAAACGGAAGAAGAGATGGTATGCCTAACGCGGAAGCGACGACAGAAAAGGCACGTGCAGTCGTATTGCGCACGTATTCATCCGCGTGGTCGATATCTGGCCGCATTGTGGATATCATGTGTGCGAGTCCGGCAGCCTTGGAAAGATTGGAGATGATCTCGCGACCTTCCACACGTGCATAATAATCTTCATCAATCAGAAGGGGCTCGATAACAACAAGGATTTTGTGAACGTAAGGCCGCACAAGATCGTCCAACTTGTAGAGAACACGATCGATGACCTTGACGAGTAAATGTCGTTCTTGATCCTCAAGGGTGCGTTCCATGAGAAGGGGGAGAATCTTGTCAAATAAGGGCCCCGCGCCGAACTCGCGAGCCTTGTCTGTGATTTGACGGAGGGCTGTCTTCCGCACGGGAGGGGTACCATTCTTGATTTTGAGAAGTA
The DNA here is from genome assembly GCA_003316465.1 of Ramaria cf. rubripermanens. Lineage (NCBI taxonomy): Eukaryota > Fungi > Basidiomycota > Agaricomycetes > Gomphales > Gomphaceae > Ramaria > Ramaria cf. rubripermanens. Next base: position 17,707 of record QFFB01003386.1, on the reverse strand, counting down.
GGCGCATAATCTTACGCTCTTTCATCTCGTCGACTGAAAGCTCGGTCTCATCCTCTTCCTTAAGAATCTTGGAGAAGTACTGAGCATCCTCGGCTTTGAAAAAGGCAAGGCTGCCGACTCCCGGAATCTCCGTAGGCAATTCGGGAGCAAGGCCTGCAGCAGCTGCCGCTGCGGAGGCATCGAATTCATCCTGGATCTGGAAACCTGTGAAGACAGGTGTCGGTGTCGCAAGGAGCTTGCGAGCTGGAGTTTGGATAGCGGCATAACCAGCTGGAGGTGTCACGATAGCGTAACCGCTCGGAGGGAGAATTGCATCGAGTTCCTCGTCAGTGAGAAAGCGATTGTGTTTATCCTCAACAAGGCCGGGTGCGTTCATGTAAATCGGCGTCATGGCCACAGGCTCGTTTGTGGCAGGCGTCTGATCCCACCTTGAACGTTTGGGAGTTTCGCCAACACTAATGTCCGCAGGTGTCGCATCCCACCTCGACCGGCGCTTTTTTGGAGCAGCAGTTTCGAGGGCCTCTTTGGACCATTCACCTTCCGCTTCGCCAGCCTTAGTCTCAGTGGGCTCTATAACGTCCCACCTCCGCTTCCGCTTGGTACCTGCGGACATTTCTGCGAGTTCCTTAGCCGCGGACTCGATCTCCTCCCTTGGCGGTGTCTTGTCAAGATCCATCTTTTCCTGGCCATCCTCCCTTTGCTGACGATCTTTATCCTCAATAGCACGCTTCACTCGAGCCTCCTCCTTCTCAATTCTTGCCAGCCGCATGGCTTCCTTATAACCGCCCTGGCCATCTGGTTCGCCGTCCTTAAATGCATCTGCACTCTCGAGAGCTTGACGGCCAAAGCGCCTATTATGGTAGTCAGATTGACGGGATGCGATTTGACGTTTCGAGGCAGTCTCGGCGAAGGGGTCAACATCATCCTCTTCTGCTAGGTTAGCAAATTCTTCTAAAACTTCTTTAGGTGCTGTGAAGGAATCTACGAGACGAGGCTCCGAAGACATGATGAGAGTCGAGTCAAGATGACGAACTTGCATAAACACAAAGCCACGGACCCACACAACGTGACAGCTGACTCAGCTTACACTGTTACTATTTCGACGCGGTCACACCTTTCAATTGCTTTGATTCAGTAAGCTGAATTGAAAAGATCAAGCACACCATTCAGTTGAGCTAATATTATGGGGATATATACTCTCTACTATCTGATTCAAAGATCACCATACTGTATTTCAGACAATGACCACACATATAATTCTCATACTTCTGGCTTATGTTACATAAGTAAGTACTGTGATTGAATCTGTTTAAATCTGGCAGACCATCAGCACCGTCGGCTCGAGCGGAGCCATTGTAGGGTACAGCCCGGGACTTTCAACCTGGTCAAGGAGAAATGCATTATCTGCACAGACTAAGCGCAGGAGAGTATAGATGGCCGTGTGTTGAGGAAACAGGTGGAGTAAATCAGGGACGGTCGCATGATTAACTGAACTAACCTCGCTTTCTCTCACATTAAAACCGCATGCAAATCCGACGCTCGTGGCATAACCTTCGTGTAACAATCAGGCGGAATCTACGTCCTCATCGGTATGAGCCGCGGTACTATCACGTTCCACCGTGACCCTTCTGCGAATCTTGGGTGAGGATGATGCTTTCCCGTCGTAATTCTTGTATTACCGCCTATATATCTTTGAGCGTAATGGCACACCATGGGGAGATAAATACGTACAGCCAAGGCTTCAGGATTGACGCCACTTTCAATCATGCCGACACATGTGGCCAGCGTCTCTCGGTCAAGTTGAGTATTGAGCAATTGAGAGATATCGAACAGAACTGACACGCAACCATAAGCAACATGATCTGTGTAGCCGGCGAGGTACTTACTGTCCAGAGTTTGTTGAGCAGATTCTACTCTCTCCGTGCCTTTGGAGGCCATCAGCCAGGTGAATGTGACAGAACGTGACAAGTGACAGCCGCCATAAAAACGAAGAATCGGACCATGCGAGAGAGCCTATCTTACCATGACCCCATCCAATACTCGTTCGGACAAAACCGACGAAAAAGCAGCTGTTAATGCTGCAAAAAGCAACATCTCCGAGATCGGACGACTCGTTGACCAGAAACTTGACGAACACACAAAGTGGGCATTCCTTTAGCAGAGCAACGACAGGCGTATCTGACTCGCGTTCGACAGCTATGAGTTCGGCGGACCATGGGGGGTTTTTGCTATCATGACAGGCTTTCCTGTGCTCATGTACTACTTCTGGATTTGCCTCACTTTTTACGATGGTCGACTAGTGCACCCTCACTCCATGGACCAAATACAACCTTTTTTGCAGGCCATGTGGGACCATATCCGCACCGTGAGTGAACATCATCCACTTGCTTTCTCTATATCCTCACACCCCTTCCTCAAAGGATGCGTCACCTACTCCGTACGCTTTCGCTATGTACAGTGGTCTGATATTTTTCGAACTACTCCTCGCGTTCGTGATGCCTGGTTATAAGCAACAGGGTCTTCCTGTTCCATCTCTAAACTACCAGTCCCTCACGTACAACTGCAATGCTGTGGCATGTGTCTACAGCACGGTTGTTACTGTAGCAGCCCTCCATTTGACAAATACGTTTCGCCTCACAGAAATCATCGACAACTTTGGCCAACTTATGACTGTGTCCATGATATGGGGTGTAGTCGTGTCTTTCGGCATGTACTTCATTACCGTCGCTACGGGAAACCAAATCCGTATGTCAGGCAACTTCATCTACGATGTCTTCATGGGTGCCGTTTTGAACCCAAGGATTGGGAGTATTGATTTAAAGATGTGGCTTGAGATTAGAATCCCCTGGGTTCTGCTTTTCCTTATTGCTCTGTCCGGTGGATTGAAGCAATATGAGCAATACGGCACTATTTCTCCAGTTAGTGTAGGATCTCCCTTTAGCTATGGACTATTAACAAATGATTTTGGAAGAATATGTTATTCATGATCCTTGCCACGGGATTATATGTCAATGCATGGTGCGCCTTCGTATATCATCCTTTGGATTTGCTTACTGACGGTCCAGGCCAGCGCCAAAGGCGAAGAATGCGTTCCTCAGACATGGGATATGTTCCATGAAAAGTGAGTTCCCTTATTGCATAACATCAATTATTGTTGCCAACAGAGTTAGGTGGGGCTTCCTCGTTATCTTTTGGAACCTTGCTGGTACGTTAGTCCTAAGCCCTTGCTGTTTTCTTTGACGGTATTAAACCATTATGACACAGGTGTTCCATTTGTAGGTCTTGTGTCTGCTCCCCCGTTGCTATGCTGATGTGTTACCCACAGAGCTATTGCTATTCTATCATATACATGGCGTCGCACGACCCTGCTAGCTACAGATTTTCGACGCTCGGTTACGTTACTCTTTACACCACACTTCTGACTGCATACTACACGTTTGTCTCTTATTTCCATGTGACATATTCGTACTTACCTCACTCCTCGTTTCCAGCTTTGATACATCAATGTCACAAAAAAGTCGTTTCAAGATGCAGATGCAGGGTACATATCAGTACCGTTGGACATTCCCGCAATTGCCATGGGGAACAGTCGAGAATCCAACCTACATTCAGACTGAGCATGGGTACGAAGATATTCTTCAAAGCCTGGTAGCCATGATTGATGACAGTAACTTTGTAGTAACCGCCTGCTTACCAGCGGCTGGTGGGCGTACGTTCGCAAACCTGTCAGTTATATATCTCACAAATCACGTCTATGTGGTCTACCGCCTGACCAACCGCCCAGAACTACTCTGCAGACTGGATCCAAAGCCTGACGTGGGGTCTGGTGGTGGGCACTGCGTCTCCCATCCCCTATTTCTACTCGTTATTTTTCCTTGCCGTGTTGACGCACCGTTGCGGACGCGATTTCGAGCGGTACGTGACATGTCATGCGGGATCTTGTCTTGCTGAGCTTCCTTGCTGTTAGATGCGCAATGAAATACGGAAAGGATTGGGAACGGTATTGCAGTGTGGTCCGGTGGAGGTTCATACCCGGGATCTACTGAAAGGCTTTGCCATGCCCCTTGGCGCACGAAACGTGCGCTTGTTAGTAGCCCTCTTCTTTCGTGTATCATAGCCAATTAGGGACCGATCGGTAAGATTGGCTGATATTACTTTGACAGATCGCCGGATACCGGAAGTGAGCACCAATCTTAGAAGCTAGACAATCCCTCACGGTGTGCTCATACGATGGGTTGCTATGCCCGTGCTGTTGTGAACATACTCATGGAAAAGATATGCAACCGAAAAGCAACGCTTGAATATAGTGAAGTTTGTATCTATCGAAGTTGTCGAGAGGTATATACAATTTGCACTGGTATACATACTTACGAGTCGGGACTTCCAAGTTGTTCTTAAGCAACAACGGGCTGATGCGTCATACTGTATTAGTGGCGATCACACTCTCCTAAGCCCAACCAAGAGCTTCTGTGACCCAACGTGTACAAAGGCTGAAAAAAGCATATAGCATGCTTTAACTAGGTTCCTATTCTCACGTGTCTCTTTTTCCCCGTTCCCTACCATGAGCATGAGTTGGCACAAGCAAAGTAATGACAAATCTCCTTGTATCGAATGTCGCAAACGCAGGTACGTCGAGCCTCTGTTTCGTTACTTTCTTCTCCACCAACACGTCCTTAACACACTTCAAGAATCCGATGTCAAAGGCCCTTTCCATGTGCGTTTTTTGTGATTAGTGTGCTCCTTACACTCACTGACTGCGCGTCTCGCCTTGCCAGGTCAACACTGGTGAGCGAGACACAAGATTGTTGTACTGCTTGTCTAAGAGATCGTGGGCTGTGAAGCGTTAAGCAGGGGTTGGCAGAGGCTTGTATTCAAGGATCCATAGTCAAAGGCACACGGTGGGTTGCCTGCCTTGTTGTTATCCACCAACATTCACCCGCCCCATAAGTTCTCTGAAGGCTTCCTCGATCATACTCCACGAAGACCTTGCCAAGATGAGCGTACGAGAGCAGAAACTTGAGGAGGCTCTCGCCGAGGCCCAAAGCAGCATCTCTGCGGATCCTCATCCGCTGCTGGTCAGGGACTCTCAGATCCGCATGGCCAGTCCCGTTCCTGGTCTCCAGCGCACGGCGAAGGTCAGCGCTATCGATGCTTCGCGTCAAGCACCTGATACCGGCGCTGACGAGCTTGTCGCATCCTTGGGCATGATGTCCCTGAACGAGAAGCAGTATCATGGTGAAACGGCGACGTCTGAGGTTCGTGATGGTTCTCTGATCTCTTCTATGTGTGCACAACTCACCGTGCCGATGCAGTACCTCATCCACGTAATCTAGCCTGACTCTGAACCGCTAGGAGTTGGTCTAATAAACTTTCTATTACTGCAGGAACATGATGAGAATGATGGCCAAGAGCCTGTCACCGACTTTCCAGCAAAACGTCGACCGCCACCGCCAGTACATCTCCCTCCAGAACTTGTCTTGCTTAGCGTCCAATTCCCCTTTCCGCCCCCTGATCAGTTCACAACACACATGGATGCGTTTTTGCCATTATTACCGCCTTACGAAAGAGCTCTCCAGTTGGTACATATGTATCACTCGTATTTTGCTTGGTGGTACGTCAACCTCTTACTGTTTCCACTACCATAAAACTCATCTTCCACTAAGCACCATGCTTGCACCGAGCACCGACACTCTTGAGAATCTTTTCTACCCTTTTTATCCGAATGGGGTGGTAGTTGATTCTTTGGAACCCTCAGATGCTCATCGATTAGCGGTCCTATTCATGATATTTCTTTTGGGAACGCTCTACGACCTGGATCTTGACATCGAGCGCGTGTCAGCAGATGCGGAGTTATTTCATACACTAGCCAGAGCAGCAATGGCGTCTTATGCCGTTGTTGATTTTCCAACAGTGCAAGGCATACAGGCTATAGTGGGCATGATTCACATCGCAAATTTGGACGTGTTAACCCATTGTTAGGTACTCATGATCTGGTATTTTCGCCTTTTCCCGGGAAGACGACCGTAAGTTCATATTAGTAGCATACATTAGTACGCAGTGTGACATTCCCTCCCATAGACATAGTTATCAATGGCTGCTGACGGGTGTACTGACAAAATTAGTCCAGTCGGTAAGTTTTTTTTTCTTGTGCATCCAAGCAGAATGATTGTTTATCTTTTTTTCCAGCTTGGATTACGTAAGTTCTGTAAGACTTGACAATTCCGTTCATTAATATTATTCGCCTAGATCGTGATTGTTCTGCATCAATCATTGACCCCATCAAACGAGTGACCTTTGAGCAGACATTCTGGGAATATAACTGGTATGTTGCACTTAAAATGCCAAGTGCGTAACTCACTCCGGATCCCCAGCGTGGATATCTGGCAGGCAAGTTTTTTTGGGGGAGTCTCAATGCTGAATACGACGCTCAATTGAAATAAATGTTATGGCTGGTGATAGAGCTTCATGTTTGGGCGTCCAACATCGATGGTATCAAATGCAATCGACTGCAGGAGGCCTTTGAGGGTAGATGTCACCTCAGGTCAAGAACCCGAATGTTTGTTTCTGCATGCATTTCTTATTCTTGTTATTCCCAAATTCATCGCATGCTGCATAGTTTTCCCATGGAAATATTCGTTCACGCAGCTCGTCTGCGACGTTCTACAGCAGACAACACATTCAGCAACTTACGAGGATATTCTCAGACATGAGAAAAGGTTTAAGGCCCATTACAAACCGGATAGCCTCGCGTGGCCGCCACGTGGCGTTCCATTCCCAGACGAGGCGGTAGGACGAACATTTCAGCGATATATTGCGGCAGTGTGGGAGAACGCTGGTCAGTGACATTATTTTCCTGTTATGGTTTACGATTTATAGGGTTTTAGCACTTATGTATCTCCATCGACGATTACTGGTGGACATGCTACGGAAATACAGAGACAGTGATCCCACAACAAGTCCACATTGGCGGTCAGCCATTGTCGCTTACGAGAGGTAACTTTTTCGTTGTTTGTCATATATGATCCTGATCACTGGCCGGCCGTACAGTGCACGAGCACTTGTGCATGACATGCGCCGTTTATGGCTCGGTTACCCCCGTTTCATCGAGCGCATGGCCCCGTTTTGGAGCCATACCACTACTGCTGGGGTACGTGTGTGGCATATCCCTCTATCCGAGTACCTCAGGTTGGGTTTGTATAACAGTTATTGCTTGGGACGTTGGTCGCATATGTCCCAGGTTCCGACTTCGCCGAAGATGCTCTGCAACATCTTGACGAGACATGTGAGATGTTCGCGGAAGCACGAAATAGTTTGCAACCACCCAATTGTCTCGTACGTTTCCTTGCGGTCTTGTGATCTTATCATGGAATTGTAATCCACGTTCTCACCCCAGCCGGCACTGCGCAAGTCCCAACGTCAAGCGCGGTATGCGTTCAGCAAGCTTCATGACCCTCTTGGTGCAAACGGTATGAAGACGGACGACATTGACGTGTCTCCGTCCGAGTCACAGTTCCCGTTCACCTTTGGAGATTCGCCCCCGCGTCCAGCGGACCAGCCTCCGTATGGTTCAGGTTCCATACAACCTGCCATCGGTGTGGACACCCAGCTCGCCGCCTACAGAACGTTAACTGGAGCTCTAAGTCATGGACCAGCTTTGATATCGCCCATACCCCAATCCGGCAATGGATACCCAGGCATATACGGTGTCGATCCGCGTTCAAGGAACGCTTGGGGTCAATTGATATCGCAGATGGCGATGCCATGCTAAGCGTGTACCAGGCTTTCATGGCATTATTTCATTGATTAGGACAACATTTGTTTCTTTTTGTTTCTTTTCTTTTCCCAGTCACTGTAGTTTTCAATCGCTCTGCTCCATGTGCACCATGGACTTGCTATGCGCTTTCTTTGCACCTGGTTACCCTTGAATAACGACAATAAAAATTCTTTCAATTTGACGGGGAATACAGTATTGATTATGCTTGCAACCCCTACTGTATTAGTATGTACTTATCAGCCATGCATTGCACTCACCAGTCCATGTATTATGCAGGAACTCCTGGGGACGTGCACGACATAGGCAAGGGAGAAAACTAATTTCTTAGAAGAAAATATCCTCAAGATCCTGTCCTGTATCATGACTTTTTGTATTCCAGGCACCTAGAATACACGTAAATTTTACAGAGTGAAATACCTGCGAGGTATCTCCTCACTCCCAACCCTAGGACCGCGGTTTTCTGGCCCAGAACATGTAGTTACACTCGGTCGCCCCGAATTGACCTCTGTCGGATAACATCCATCGACCTTCCCAAGGGAGATATATGACGCCCCTCACTTCAGCTTCAAGTCTTCCAGGTGTCACACCGAACCATTGCATCTCATCCCGAAAGAATGTGACGAGCTCAGAGGAATCGACGAATTTATCGTACGTGTGGGTCCCGGAAGGGACTAGCATCATAACCTTTTCAGCCATGAAGACAGTGAGGAAGTATGCCAGAGGCGTTCTCGCTATTGTGGATAAGAAAATGTGACCTCCGGGCTGTTGCGACGCGTAAGAATGCACAGCGTGTGGAAATAGCGAACGTACTTTGACAAGATCGCAACATGACCGTAGAAATGCGGCTGGATGATCTACGTGCTCGAGTACCTCCATGGAATACACCACATCAAACCTATCTGGCTCCTGGACAAGGTCTTCTGAAGTTGCATGTCTATAGTGTAGTCGTGACCCATCTTTCTCCGAGAGGAGAGGATCCGCTGACGCGTGCACAGAGGCGATAGCAATGTTTGAAGCAGAAGCATCTATGCCAAGGGTACGAGCTCCTAGACGAGCAAGACTCTAACAAAACCAGATCAGCACAGCAGAAAGACAGTAATTACTCACATACCTCGGACATCAAACCTCCACCACAGCCAACATCCAAGACGTCTAACCCACTGAGCGCATGCGTGTGTTTTCCATAACGTGTCGAAGCCGCATCCTCGTCCTGGTGGACTTCTCGCAGCTTCTCCAATACGTACTGCATGCGCACAGGATTCATACGGTGAAGCATGCGGCATCCACCCTGTTCGTCCCACCATTGCGACGAAAGCTTTGAAAAACGTGCGATCTCATCCGCATTAACCGTAGTATGCACACGCCTCGCGTGTCGTCCATTGTTTTTCATGAAAGCACTGCTGAATATTCTTGCAACATGCGAGCTAGAATGCAGACATGTGAGACGCTGTGAAGCTCCGTAGCACGAAATACACCAACCTCATTTCTGGTCACACAGTTCAAGCCCCGCACATTGCACAAGCGAAAGCAAAGTACTGTTTCTCTTCTGCCTGTTATTTACGAAACGTTGGGCCGAGCGATGTTCAACGCACCGCGGCCTGGCGTGCGATATAACACGAACTTAGGTGCTAGTTTCGTCGACGATAATAACCCACTCTCCAGCTCGACGTATGATGGTCTTGACCCTTGGAGCGCAGCTCCAAGTCCTGTCACGACACCACCACCGCCTGCCGTGCCGTCCATATTTAGCAATGTTATAGGTATGTGTAGGGTGGACGTTAGCCCTTTTAGTATTGAACGTTGAATGCCGACAACTTCACAGCTGACGCTACTGCACCACCCGTATATAACAAGGCCTTTCAAGCTGTCGACCCTTCCTTCAGTGGGGAAGTCTCTGTGAACGCCTTATCCCGCGTCCTAACTACCTCGTCCCTCCCAGCCTCCACAATTGACCGAGTGTGTAGTTATCTCACTCTCCCATATTTTATTTATGCTAATGCCTCTCAGATCGTAAACCTCGTCAGCTCTCGTCCTCGTGTGTCCAAGCTCGAGTTTTTCATCGCATTAGCACTGGTCGCACTTGCCCAGTCGGGAAAAGGTATGTGCTATCCTACATAGGTGCATTGTCCTCTACAGCTAGCCAAAGACCTCAGTATCGAACAAGTAGCCGCGCTGGCCTCACAGAACAATCTCCCCGAGCCGTCCCTCGACCTTTCCACCCTTGGAGGCTCCACTTTCCCTCCTATTCCCCGCTCGCCCGCCCCGCAATACTCGCCCGACGACCCGTGGACATCGGCATTTCGGAACCCGCAAGGCTATACCAATGGCACGACAACGGGTATGGCATCGTCCCTCTCAGGGGGGGGTCTTCCACCTGACTGGTGGAAGCGAGAAGAAAGCGTGACCGTCAGTATAGCGGGTCAGCAAGGATTCTTGCTCAACCGACATCTGGTATATTCTATAACAACTGCTGTGCGTTTCATTTCGTGTCCATTTTGTGAATTCTATCAGACACTCAGACAATGGAATAGAGGGGTGCGCCGGTGCAGAGGCGGTATTCGGAGTTTGTGTTCGTGTGGGATTGTTTAGTGCGGCGGTATCCCTTCCGCATACTCCCCGCATTACCCCCGAAACGTATTGGTCGTGAGTTTTGTTATTTCATTGAAGGCATTTTTGGATATATTTCGATTCAGCGGACGCTAATTTTCTGGAACAACGTCGGTGAGTATTGTGTTGAGGCTTTGGGGCATGCTGAATGATGCATGGTATGGCTAGTCGAGGGCTGGCACGCTGGATCAACTTCGTAATGTCAGCGTTCCTGACCATTTTAACTATCCTCGCTCACATTCACGTTGATCCAGAAACCACCCTGTGATCAGAAACGACGGGCTCCTCTCCGTTTTCCTCAGCGAGCCCTCTTTCGATGAATGGCGAAAACACACCTCTATATCAATGGACGAAGAATCAGCGTCGAAGCGGCTTGATCGCGTCGAGGAGATGGCGATCCCCAGCGACCTCGAAGATAAACTCATGTACGCCCCCCCCTCCCCCTACCGATACCCCATACTCACATTCATACGTCCTAATTTATGCATCCATACACAAAGTCTGGTTCGTGACAAGCTCAACCTCCTCATAGAACACTGGCAACGAATATGTTTGATAACCGAGCGGCTCGTGAAACGCCGCGAATCGGCCGCGGCGGATTTGTCACGGATGACGATGACGCTGAATGCGCTGGTGGAAGGAAATGGGGAGTGTTGGCGTGGGGAAGAGTGTGAGCTGTGTGGTGGGGTGAGGACGGGGCTGGGGATTGTGGCGAGGCACGCAAGTGTTGCGGCGGATTCGGAGGAGCAGAGAGTGAGTGGTTCCGTTTTCATTCTGCTGTTCTTCGCAAGAGATTGATTATCGCGGTGTAGACCCGTATGATGTCGATGTCGACACTGGAGGCTTTGAAGGTGTTTTTTGCTGTCATTGCTTGTTTTCTTTTCTTACAGCTGGCGACACAGGCCCAGCGTGACCTCTACATTTCCACACGTGATCTCTTCTCCCGCCACGATCGTCTCTCTGGTGACCAAGCTGAGCGCATTAAAAAGCGCGTGGAAGCGGCGTCACTCCGACTTGAAACCATCAAGAGCGCAAAGAAGGATGGGTGGGCAGACGAGGCGGAGAAGATTATTGGTACCATCGAGAGGGACCAGGCGACGATCGGGACGCTGCTTGCCAGACGAGTGTTTATTAGGCATTGGTGGGTGTCGTTTTACTTCATGATCCCCCCTCAAAACGAACAACAAGAGAGGAAAATTTTGCTAATGATATCTCGCTTCAAGTATGTGGCATGAGCTGCGCGTTGTCCTGCACAACCGGGAAAATACGCTGCTCACACAAGCTGTGCGTGCCTTCGCGCGAGAGGAGGTCGACTTCGTGGATGGGGTCCGTGTGAACTTGGGGGGGCTGGTTGAGGAGGTGGAGGGCATGCCCTTGGAGTGAGCGTGAGGAGTGGGGGTCGGAAGGGCATTGCGCTAAGTTGTGCCAGGCAAGGGGTGGAATGGGAGCTTGAGAGAATGAAGTGATGAAGAATCTGGGGATAGTGCCCTGAAGAATATCCTTGAGATCTTCATCGACCCCTCTTCTCGTTTTACCTATCGTATATCGCTTCCGGTCTCTTTGCAGAATATTAAGTAACCGCAACAATATTCGTTAATACTCACCTTTAGCGCGCCGACCGCAATTCCTGATGAGCCCAAGTAATGACTTGTGAACTGATCACTTTTCAGCAACCAAGTGGCTTCTGGGCTGGCTTTCTTTTTTCTGAAAAGCTAAAATGGTCATAGCTTAAGCTAAGCTGAGATAAGGCTAAACAAGAGCTGCTACCCATGGCCTGGCCTAAAGATTCTCTAAGCCAGGCCATGGCTTTCAGGCCGGAATATCACTAATGGTTCATCATGAATCCACGCATGTGCCACTTTCTCCTTGTCTTTCTCCCCTCTATCACAAGCTCCCACCATGCTCTCAGTGCAAGCTTCAGTCAATTGTATTCCCGTCTCACCATCCCTTATTCACATTGATAATCCATAGCTTTCTTTACTACTAATGTATCTATTGTCTAGCTTTTGTGGTGGCCCGTGTCCGAGTCTAATCTGCAGTTCATCCACTTTTGACCACTGCATGATGCTCACCAGATTGTTGGAAAGTAGAGGGTGCATACTCACCGAGGTAAATACATACCGCCTATATCAGGTTAGATGTGTATATACTGTATATATTGTATATATCACTCTGGCATGGTATATATGGCCAGCCTATATCCCCTATACTGTATATACCACTCTGTGGCAGTATATACACTATATACTGGCTCAGACTGGTATATATGATACAACTGAACCAAGTTACTTATAAATGCAGTGCTGCACCATTGAAGCTTGCGTAACTCACTGCACTTGGATGTCCCATTCCAACATGCTGCCATCACCAGCTCTGATGATGATGCCAATGACAACTAGAGTTCTATGAGGATGACTACTGTTCTGGCACTCACATTTGTTGCACTTCAATTGTTGTACTACTGCTCTCATTGCACCATTCTTGCACTTTGGTTCATGCATTACTGTTCTCATCACACTATTCTCACACTCACATTCATTGTACTCACACTAGACTAGCACTTGCTCTCACTCTAGCATTCTTGGCTGTGTTGTTAAGTTCACAGATGTTACCTGGAACTTCAGAGGTTGGATACTTGGAGATCAGACTTCAAAAATGCAAGGGGGTTAGGGACTTGGCTTCAACTTATGGGTTGCACCACCCACTATTGTTTGATCCCTAATTTTGGAGGTTGGAGGTTTGGAGGTTGTCTGGAGATTCAGACTTGGAGGTATCACTAATAGTTTCTAACTTGTCAAGATTGGATTTTAGGGTAAAGATATAATGTCAGTGTAATTCTGACATGGGCCTGCAGTCATAGCAAATAACCCAAGAGGGGTACACAATCAATCACACACATCCTCAAGGAAAGGTCACCCCAGTTCAGGTGGTCCTTTTGCTGATCCAAACACTCCTGCAAATAGTGGTCTTGGTGATGCCCCTAAGGGGGTGTAGTGAATAAGATCAAAGGTTCGAGCTCACCAATAGACACAACTACTGATGAGGCAGTGGATCATGTTACTAAGGTTTTTTCTACTAGTAAGAGGTCAAAGTAACAAGGTAGACATATGATAATTGAACTAGAGAATTATACAGGCAGAATAGAAGTACTTATAGTAAAAAGCAAATGCAGGAGGGGATGGATAGAGAGGGGCTAGAACACTGTGGAGTCATAGCATGTGCTAGGGCATGGAGTAAGGGTCAAACTACACCTTCATGGGGCAAGGTGGCCGATGGGATCTATTAGTGAAGCCTGTCAGCTAGACCAGACTTCTGCTCTCACTTGGTGGCCCTGCATCCTGCAGGGTGGATGCAAATGATGTGAAATGACTGCGAAGTATTGTGACATAATGGCAAAGATAATGTTTGGCAACCAGGAAATAGGAGTGGGATAGACTTTGGGGACCTTGCTGATATCAGTGTGATGGAAGGAAACACAGGAGGGATTGATGTAATTCACTGAACTCGAGATCTGAAAAACAGCAGTCATGACATACAGTGGCTCAAAAAACTGTTTCAATGTTTCCTGATTTCAATATAATAGCATTATAACCTGGGAAATAAAATAGTTAAAATTGTGTAAATATTACTAATGATAGTACTATATCTTGGCTTGAATTTATGCCATAAATCAGATTCATACATTTATATTTCCAGGAGATACATAATTTTTAATTCAGTCATATCATTGAAACAGTCTTTTGGCTGACATCTTGATATCTAAAAATCTACATTGGCTGGCTTCCATACAATGACTAGTTTACTATAAGTGGTAAAATATGATGCCTCTATATCACATGACTATTGAACAATAGCAAACAAACCATAACAACTTGTTGAACAACTCTATATCACTATGAAATCATTGACACCTGCACTGCAACACCATATCCTTTCTCTCCTTGATTCTGGCCTCTCTGGTCACCAAATCTCATCTCAGACTGGTGTTTCCAATGCTACCATCTCCAGACTTCACTCCAAACATTGTCCCAGTCTTCAAAAGTCCTCAGGAGGTCACCCAACAGAGCTTTCAGAGACTAACATTTGTCATGCTATTCACCTAATTGGCTCAGGGAGAGCTGAAAATGCAGTCCAGGTCACCAAAGCTCTCAGGGATGTTGTCAACAAGCCTATCTCTACATAAACAATTCGAAATGGCCTGAAGAAAGCTGGGATGAAGGCTGTGGTGAAGAAGAAAAGGCCAAGACTCACACCCCATCATAGGAAGGAGAGGTTAGATTTTGCTATGAGGCACCAGCACTGGACTTTGGAGGACTGGAAGAAGGTTGTCTGATCAGATGAAACCAAAATCAACTGCTTGGGTTCAGATGGCAGAAAATGGGTGTGGAAAAAGGCAGGAGAGGGTTTGAGTGACAGACTGGTGGAAGGAACCCTGAAGTTTGGAGGAGGATCTTTGATGATTTGGGGCTGTATGCTGTGGGAGGGGGTTGGAGATGTTTGCAAGATTGATGGGAGGATGGATGGAGACCTTTACATCAAGATTCTGGAGGATGACCTGCAAAGCAGCCTTGCATTTTATGACAAGACCCCCCAGGGCATCATCTTCCAGCAGGATAATGATCCCAACACACTTGCAAGAAGGCCCAAAATTGGTTCCAAGACGATGATATGGAAGTCCTATTATGGCCTGCACAATCTCCAGACCTAAATCCAATTGAACACCTATGGAATCATCTGAAGAGGAAGTTGGCAGAGTATGAGGTCCCCCCCCCAGGGAATTTTGGAGCTGTGGGAGAGAGTACAAGAGGAATGGGGTAAAATAAAGCCAGAGGTGTGTCAAGGACTGATAGAGAGTATGCCTAGACAAGTTGAAGCCATAATTAAAGCCAAAGGTGGCTATACTAAGTACTAAACACTATTTATAATTGTTAGCCAAAAAACCGCCTCAATGATATGACTGAATTAAAAATTATATATCTCTTGGAAATATGAATGAATAAGTATGGTTTATGGCACAATTTAAATCCCAGACAGAGTACTATTCTCAGTAATATTTACAAGAATTTAAATATTTTATTTCCCAGGTTATAATGCTATTATATTGAAATTAGGAAACATTGAAATAGTTTTTTGAGCCACTGTAACTATGGAGATAGTGATGCGAGAAGGACTGGAGGTTGGTAATGAGAAATCAAGTTGATATTTGAAATAAAGAGCTGATACAAGATTGGAGGGTTATTAATACCTCACATCCTAATTGTATCCTAAGACCATGTAACAAGAAAGACATAAGAATAGAATAAGAAAGATATAAGAGTTGTATAATAAGCAGAGTTTGGAATTGGATCAGAGGTTCAGATTGAGCAAGGTACAAGTATTCTACTTTGGGTTGCAAATGGGGATTATACTTTAAGAGGCATACAACAAGAACTAAAATGGAATATAATAGTTACTTTGGAGTTTGGAGGTCCAAAGGTTTGGAGTCTCGGTGTTAGATCTCAGGGATCTAACATGTGTTCTACTTTGTCTTTTTCTAAAGTTTGTCCTGCATGCTCATGTCTGTAGGTACCATACCAATAGCTTCTATTCAATGTAATTACAAGTGTCTTTTCTGTGATACAAGGCACTGTTTTTTATGTGCTTTAGTATGGCATTTTTAAGTGACCTGGAAGCCAAAAATCAGAGTTTTAGTTACTCAATTGGACATTCTGGATATGAGATTTTGGTGTTTAGCTAATTGAGCAGAATGATGAAAATCTGCTCCCTGGTTACTTAAAATTGCAACTTGGACACCAAAAGATCAGTCCTTAATGTACTTGCATTAAGTGTCCTGGGTTACTGCAGTATCTAAATAGACCACAACCTGAGTGTATAGATGGTACAGAGGGTAAATATGGTACAGACTGTTGTGATAAAATGCAGTAAAATATTGTGAAGTCCTCATTTTGTTATTCTTCTTTCTCTTAGTCCCAGAAGGCTGGGAGAAATATTTTAAGATTTTTGTTTATTATATTCAGAGAAGAAAGCTATGAAGCAATGATTACTGTTGTCTCAGCTTACACACTAAAGGGAAATCAAATGACATGTATCCAAAAGCTTCAAACTTTGCAAGGGTCTTTAAAAACTCCAAGCTCCACACACATCTATTTCATCTCAGCCTATTCCATCATCTCATTCAGCCCACCTGGACAACACAGCCATACCCCATTGATTATCAGTCTATCATTATCCCCATGCTGATCTTCAGCATAGCTTCAGACTCCATTCTCCTTCAGACTTTTGAGTCTCTAACATTGCCTTCACTATCATGGTGGTCACTTGATTTGGAAGACATTTGAAACCATGCTGAGCTACATCATATGCTTCATCCCCAGCCACCCAAAGCAGCATGGGTATCAACAAAGAAGTCACATCCCTATACTCTGAAATCATATGCCATTGGAGATTCCATATTTTTCCAAGATGATACACAGCCATTCACGTTCCTTGGATATACAGGCAAGGTCATTCACAATGAAGGAAGGGAAGAATACAAGGCAGAATTCCAGGGTCTACATGGGGGACCTCAGAAGAGTTTGGACCAAGCTCGGCTTAGGAGGATCAGTAAGGGCTAGGCTTCAGCTTATGTGCTGTGCCATCCACTAGTGCACATGCCCTTGATTTTGGAGTGAGGTTGGACAAGAGGAGCAGGAGGACTAAGAGAGAATGGAGTGAGAAACTAGTAAAGGGGTCAAGGGTATCTAAGTTGATTTCTGACTGAAGAGTGAGGTACATACAGAACAAGACTTATATATGGATAATAGAGAAACAGGGTCAGACATAACTAACTAAGAGGATTGTAAGGAAGCTTGGGGATGGATAAGAAATGGGGTTAGGGGGAGTGGAATATAGTGAATGGGGGTTGGGCTCAGGCTTGGACTACTTTGGGGAGGGCTCAGACAAGGTTGGGCTCAGGGTATGGGCTTGGGACAGGGTTCATTACTGAATATGGTCACTGGAGATCCACGAGGAACCAGATTGTAACAGTATTCCCCTCTTAAGGCTGAGACCCTTTAGACCACAATAGAGTAGTTGAGTTAGCCTCTTACGGCTATTCATTGTTGGCTCTGAGGTGAGAGTTAGCCTTTTGGGAGTCAGATTGATTTGGACCAAAGTTTTTTGAGTTTGCCTTTGATGAGTCAGCTCACAACCAAGGTTAGTTGAAAGCTCAGAGAATGGGCTGGCAGACCCAGCATAGTAGTCACAACCTCCCACCCCCAAAATAAAATAAAAATGTCCAGCACCTGTATCTCTCCATCCCTGCTCCACACCGCTCACCATGAGCCC